>JAQIXD010000397.1:0-28067 GCA_034699985.1 Minunthozetes semirufus
TCGTCTTATTCTTGATCTGAAAATATATGTGAAACTAATTCCCATAAAATTCTAGAAACAAACAAAAAATGATTTAAACTATTAAACTATTTCACACGAAAACTATTAATCTTAACTAACGTTTCAATTGATTTTAGACTAACTATTCAATCGATTTTTTAAAGAAAGGGTGAAAAATAGTAGCAAATTAATCAAGGTTAATTTAGAACAATTAGACGGCGACGATTATTTGTAATCAAAAGGTGACCTCAAACCAAAATTTCATTTTGAGGCTGAGATTTGATTTCAAGCCATTAAGTAATCTTAATTTGAAAAGTGATGACAACAAATGATAACCACATTTAAATCATGAGATAATCCAATTCTAAGGAATTAATAACAGCTCATTACTAATTAATAAGAGTCAAAATTGTCTAACAATTTGACCCATACCATGGAACTGTCGTTGCCGAGGAGGTCATCACCTCAGGAATAATACAGAAAGTTTTTGCTTAAATATTAAGGATTTACTCATAAAATGATTTAATTTCAAATAAATAAGGAAATCTAAAAACTCTTTGGGTTTAATTGATTAAAATTTTAATCAAATTAGTCTAAGGGTTGATATGAAAAATCTAAGCCTTTTACTACTATTGACTAAATAGCGATCAATGATTTGTAATTTTAATTATAGAGATATAAATAATTATAAAATTAAAGCAATTAGTTTTATGTTTATCAAAGTTATGTTTATGTTGATCTATTATTATTTAACATTCTAATTAGTTTAGTTATTTTTCTTTTTCAATATTTTCCCAAGATTATTTGAATGCTCCATTTTTTATTAGAAGAAATTTCAATAAATTTCAACAAATTCAATAAATATTAAAATTTTTATAAAATAAATACTATATGTAATAAAAGTATGCAATTGTATTCTAAGGTGTTCTATGTGATAACCAATATTAATTCAACATTCTAAATAAAATGAATAATGTAAAACTGGTAAACTTGGTCAGAGAACTTTTAACCGACAAATGATTTTGATTTGCCCTAAAAGACTCTCTCAAAACAAAATCAATTTTGAATTTGGAATACATTTACTGAAAACTTTAGATTTTATCACTAAAAAGGTTTTCAATTAATGGACTCTATATTTAGCTTCTAATGAATTAATGGTTTGATTTTATTGAGATTTATGATTGAATTGAATCAAAGAAATCATTAGTTTATGTTTGTTGTCGTGATTTCAAGATTTGATATATTTTATGATAAATCTATAAAAATGACAAATATTTCAGATTCAAAGAGATTACAGTTTTTAGTTTTCATTAATTTCTGTCGAAAAGTGTATCAAATGTTTGAAATTTCTATTTCTATATTGAAAAAGAAAAATTGTTTCAGTATTAAAATCAACAAAATGTGCTCTCTTTAGAGAGAAAAACAAGATTAGACTGAATTTGAATCAATAGCTTTCAGCATAAAAAAGGTTTTTCTCATTAATTGATGAGATTTGAAGACTGTTTTTGAGTGTTTGACTGTTTGATGAATAAATAAGTTTATCCGATCTGTTGACTGTCTGGATGTCTGACTAATCGGGTATTATTTCATAAATTTGATGCCAAATAATTATTATAATTTAGTTCTCAAATACTTATAAATATTTATTTAAATAACTAAAAATTGAAAAATTCAAGTTTAACAAGATTTCGAAAGAGAGGACTTATTTTTAGAAATCGATTAATTTTTATTTTTGAAAATAAGTGTTTAAATTAGTTTTGGATCAATTGAATGAATACAGCCTTAAGTTTGAAAATAAAATTGAAAGAAAAATTGTTAACACAATTAATAAATCGATCTTTCGGTTCATTCGCTTAAAAATTTTGTCAGTAAATAAATATCGAATCAATAAAAACACTTTTTAAGCCTCACTTAAATAAGGGATAGCCGGACGGCTCAGGGGATTTTGATGGAAAAATTTTGAAACAGCCTCGAAAGACCCACTCCTTTTCAGATTCAATACAAATGTTTTTTTAAATTTTGAACATAAGGGGGTTTGTGATCCCCTCTTTGGTTTTGCCTGACTTGACTGTAACCGTAAAATCGCTAATTTATGGAAATTTGTTTTCTCATTAATCTTAAATCGTTTTATTATTAAACTTATATTAATTTACGAAAAAACATTAGGTTTACAGCCTTTTAACTATCTTTTCTTCAAAAGATTCTTTGAACTCTTGATTTTGAGAACTACTTCAATAAACAGTCGATTTTAGTGAAAACGAGATCAAAATTAATGAAATTTATTATAAGAATATTTTGTGATCTTTTAATGAAACTGATTCTGTGACTCAATAAAAAAAGAAAAACAACATAGATATCACTTTTTGAATGAATTATGAATTACTTAATGTTAATCAGAAGAAGAGGTCTTTAATCCTTAACCAATTAATCGGGAAATAAGTTTTAAGTTATGAATTGAAATCAATTTATTTTTATTATTAATAATGTTTGAGTCAATCAATGATTATTACAATAATTAAAACATTAGAAGAGATGATCTGTTGCTGACATTGATATAGATTGGCACAGAATAAGCCATAGGACACTCCACTCACTACTGAATGAAACAGATTTCAGGCGAAACTAATTTATGAAACAAAATAAAAATAATTTGAATCCAAAACTAATTGCCATTTAATTAACGAATGACCTGATTATGGGAATGTTTGATATGGAAATGGAGTGGGAGCTCAGTCTTAGTGAGAGTTCTCTTTATTTAATTCAATTATAATTATTTTAAAACAAAACAATGGATTTGAAAAACATTTGATTATATTTTAATATAATTTAAGATTTAGTGAAAACAAAAGCGATTTAATGGCGTTTAATAGAAGTTAATAGAAGTAAATACTCCTAATAGTTCTAAATAGTTCTAATAGTGCTAATAGTCCTCATCGTATTTCACTCCCGACGCCATTTCACTATTAAAAGCTCCCAATGAAAAAGTTGAAGGAGAGGGGTGGGCAGCTGATCGCACACGACTCGCTGATGCTGACGATCCATAGCTGGCTGTATTGGGATTATTGGCCACTCGGAAACTGGCAATTGGTATACCTATACCTCTGTTAGGATAAACTGCAGGCTTCACTGCTTGCACCGGTCTATAGGATGATAGACTCGGAGAAGAGCCTGAAGAAGGATAACTTGAACTAGATAAAGATCCAGAATATGAAGACGAAGGATAACTAGAGGTGGGCGCAGAATAGCTCGAGCTTGGAGCTGAGTATGTGCTTGGTGAAGAGTAAGTGCTTGGAGCAGAATAAGTGCTGGGTGCTGAGTAACTACTGGCTGAATTGGGAGAGTATCCAGATGAAGATCCTGATGATGATGAATATCCTGTATTGGAAGCAGGATATGAGT
Source organism: Minunthozetes semirufus (assembly GCA_034699985.1). Taxonomy (NCBI): domain Eukaryota; kingdom Metazoa; phylum Arthropoda; class Arachnida; order Sarcoptiformes; family Punctoribatidae; genus Minunthozetes; species Minunthozetes semirufus. The sequence goes on from JAQIXD010000397.1 coordinate 3,400, forward strand.
CATAACTATCGGAGTCATCGGAGTCCGCGTAAGAGCTCGAGTATTGGGAAGGAGTTGAGTAAGTATAAGGTCTTGATGTAGGCTTCGGTAGTGCCTGAGTTGTATAAGTAGGAGGATTATATGCCTGTGTTGTGGTAGTTCTCACAGGTTGTGGTTTATAAACTGGTCGAGCGGCAGGTCGTGGCGCAGGTTGTCTTACTGGTGCGGGAGCGGGATAGGATTGGTACGAGGGATAGTTATCGTTCTGCGATCGGCTGTTTCCTCTGCTAATGGGTTGTTCGTAATCATCAGAATCTCTGTACGAATTGTATGGAGAAGCGGCAGGTCTTTGGGGTGGGCTCTGAGGCAAAACTTGAGATAATACATCTCCACCAAAATCAAAGCCTTCGGGATAGAAGCGATTGGCGTAACGAATAGTATTATTGGGTCCCCTCTGATCTAATTCCTGTTCATTCAATGGAATAATTGTTTTGTTTTTATTTCTAAATCATTACCGCATTTATCACATATTATGACATACTTTATACAAATAGTCGTTTACGACGTGATATTTTGATGACTGAGAACAGATGTCTTGAGCCGCCGGCACGCAATTCAAGTGAATCTGATGGAAGACTGTATTTTCTGGACACTGCCAGCTATGTTTAGCTCCAGCAACACAGTAGTGGAACACTTGACAGGCGACACTTCATTCACAAATATATTTTAATTTCAATTCAAAAATTTATTAATAAAAACATACGTTTCGTCGGCATAATAACCATCTTTTTTATCGTCGCACTGGAATTTAGACTCCTGGAGAAGAAGAGCTAATCTATCTGGCTTCTTTTCTTCTTCTTCTTCTTCAGCTTTTCGTTTGGCCTCTTCGTCTTTAGCCTCTTGGCTTTGATATTTCTGTCAAAACAATTATATAATTGTCTCCAATACTAAATATATTTAAATGACTGCAATTAAAGTTTTTTCATTAACTTAATATCACTTTAAATGCTTCATTTAAAATATAAAATTGTAATCTTGTTATTATTATTTAAGCTTAATTTAAATTCTACTTAAATTTATTTTTATTGATGTTATGAATAAAGATGTCATGTTATGGATTAATTGCTTTTAATTAGATATAATATGTTTGAAATAATAGTTGATTTCAATTTTTAAACTTATTTCAAATGCATCGATGAACTGATCATAAAATATTGAGAACAATATCACTTTAATATGCTCTTTGATAATATGTGACAAGAATTTGACTCAATTTAGTGAAAATAATTTAAATAGATGTTTACATTATTAGTTCCGACTCTCAATCGCGATAATTATTTTATAACGATCTTGAAACTCTCAATACAATAGTTTTCATTTTTTATTGAAATATTATGCTTCAATAGTTTTCAGGAAAAAAGTGTACAAGAATTTTCTGATTGTAGGCGCTTCTGAACCTTAATCGCTTATAAGTGTAACATAATTTAAGTAAAAATAGTTGACACAATTGTTCTAGTACATACATAGTACATATACATGTACATGCATAGTTTACATTGTTTATAATCAATGGGACCTAATATATCAGGAAAGAAAAAAAATTGATCGAAAGCTAATCCAATTAAATCTTTGAGAAAAGATTATCGTTAAATAGGTTTTCGGTTGTTTTCCTATAATTTATGTAATCAGAGTTGGGTTTCATATAATAGACGGAAAAATTCCAGAGCTATTAATGTTTGATAAATGAATGGAAAGCTGTGGCAAACAATTGCACGAAAAGATTCATGAAAAGTAAATTCGGGTGTTTTTCGCATAAAAATTGTATAAGTATTGCATTTTTAGGTCAAAAGTAAGTTTAGTTACATTTCCAGACTCTTTAGGAAAGTAATATACAAATGATATTAAATATGAATTAAATTAATAGTGAAACTCACGGGTGCTCTACTTCTGGAAGCAGCTGCTCCTCTATAGTTATTCTGTGGCGCATTGTATTGTCCTGAATAAGAGTCCTCTGGGTCTGCAACCGAAGGGTTGTATGTCTGAGCGGCTGCTACTCTGGGTTCGTAACGTTCAATAAGCTCTTCATATTGAGCTTTCCTAACTCCACCAGGAAATTCATAATTAGATGTCTGACGAGTGGTCTGTAATTAATTGACAACAGAAAAGAAATTGTTTTGTTTAATAGCACCAAAATATTTGATCCATGCAATTATGTGGGAGGAATTCCTTGAAATCTGTGCAAATAGTTCCGTATAGTTGGTCTTTAATGTGAACTCACCTTAGGATCAGAATTTGCGGAAATTTTCTCTAATTGAAGTCCAAGTAATACAAGGATTGCAGAGAATAGGACTGAATGCAACTTCATTTTGAATACTCTATAAAATATACAAATATTTAATAAGAATAATGAATAGTAGTGTTGAGTGTTGTTCTGTTCAAATTGTGTTTAGTTGTGTTCAGTGACACAATTCTTTATTTTACTGTCATTTCTATCTTTATTTCAGTAATACTTTCGGACACTTTTTTAGTCAACTTTTAACAGAAACATAATTATTAGGATTTTATGACTTCTCTATCGTTACAAATATCACACGTCTATCGTTAGCAGTGACTCCAAGTCAGGCACCACTTATTTCAATCATTATTATCGTTTCGTAACTGATTCCCAATAATTCTCAATAATTTCACAGACAGTCAGTGAAAAGCGTTTTTCAACAGAAAGTGATTTTTGATTCAAAAATTCATTTTTTATTAATAAAAATGCAAAATAAGGTACTAAAATAACTTTCCCATCAACTTTCGTAATACAAATATGGACAAGCTTTTTGCCTCTCTCTCTCTCTCTCTCTCTCTCTCTCTCTCTCTCCACACTATTTTAGTTGAGTAATAAAAAAATAGTTCAATTTTCGAGGAGAAACTATTAATAACAAGTCCTTCACAAAACTATCACCACTTTTATTGATAGTTATCTTGAAATACAATTTTCAAGTTCTATGGGGAACACATGAGAAGCGAACTCTCCCTTGAATTTAAATTTAGTTTTTTAATTATTAGTATCACTAAAATCATTACTACTATTACTATCATATCATTATTCATTCGAATACGTTGTCAGACAATATGAGTAACATTTTAGAGGTTTATCTAAATGTTTAATTTATTCAAATTTTGTCGATAGATATATATTTTCAGCGAAAGCAACATTTTTTCCAACAAATTCCTGACTTTTTTTGATAAAAAATATATATATCGTAGAGAAAGAGAGGTCTCGGCTGACACACAGACAGCACTCCTATAAATTGTTGGGTTTTATGCATAATTCAACGTTTATTAAAAAATTTATTGACTTATACTATCTTAAAAGCAAACACCGAATCTAATTAGTGAGCCTTCACATGTCCGGTAGCTTTGCATGAGCTAAATGAAGTGAAAGCCGGTGCTGCTTAACGTGCCTTCTATTGTTAAAGTGGGTGGTCCTCATCCAGTCCTTATTCAATGCTCACCACTCATTATAGAGAATATTCTTAGAAAGACTTGACTTTTGTTTTAACAGTTGTTGTGTTTATAAACTGTTTGTCAACATTTCAATACTCTATTGACAGGTAAACACATTCCGGGGGGCTTACAGTCTGTGGAACACGTCTTCTGTCCTTTCAATGGGAGGTATAGATTCACATATATGGCAAACAATGGCGAACAACATTGTGACCAGAATTTCTCGGAACTGAGCAATTGTCCACATGGTAATGCATTGGGAGCTAAATTCAGGCAGTGCTCGTTCCCCACAATGGGTGAGATATCATTATTTCACTGATTATTTCCATCAAATGATTGATCTGGTGATTACGTCTTCAATAGACATTCACTTCCTTTGTTTGGGTGATTGGGAAAGTCATAGTGGAGATCGTTATTTGGCTTTAATGGATTTGCGTGAAGAACCAGAAGCCAGACCTAAGTACAGATGTGGGGTAAGTCCTCTATTTGATGGTATTGTTTCTAAAGATCCCCTCAAGACTTTAGTTTATTATTTTCTCACTGGTATTACACTTCAACTAAATTATTAGTGATTTTATTTCTTTGAATGGGAACCGCCGTATGTAATAGTGAAGCAGTGGTGCCAATTGTCACCCAATCAGTCATTTGAGTAATTACTGTGCAGTCACTGCATTCCACTCCAGTTGTGGCGAGAAATTAGATTTCTTTCCAATTTCTTCGTCTTTGTTGATCACATGTCTATATCTGTTCCATAGTTTGTGAACAATATGTTTGGCATCTCTTATGAAGTAATTTTCGAAGTGATTGGTTTAGGCGTCTCTTCTGAATCAGTCTCTGTTCGGTCTGTTCTCTTACAATAGTATAGCACTGACTAAACATTGGCTAAAGAAGTGACTAAAGCGCTGACTATTTTGTTTTGGTTCATAGAATTACTCTAAGATTTGTTGGGTTTTCGCTTCACTTCAGGTTTGGAATGCAGTCCACAATTCAGTTGAGAAATAGAGTTTGTCTGCCATTCATATATTCATCTGAGAGCACAACCTGTGCAAAACTATTCCAATATATGATAGTATAGTATAGTATGTGTTCCGCGAAAGCAAACAAAAAATAATAACAGCGAACAGTCATCTCTTGTGAGTAAGCTTTGAAATAACAGAGCGGCGAACACTTCCCACTTGAATTGACAACTCTAGAGTAACTCCAGAGTAACATTGAGTGCCAGTCCTATCAGCTCTCAGCTAACAAATGAACAAAAATTCATTTTAGCTCTAAATGTAATGTAACTGAATCTTAGACTAACAAAAACTACAACTAAAACCATTATTGAATACTATTTTGAGACTAACTATCGTTAAAACCAATTACAAGTACTCAACAAAACAAAAACAATTTTAATGAAAGACTCGAATCTAAAAACAATTATTTGATTCTCTCTTACTCTCAGTTGTATAACGAGGAGCCGACCACCGGTCGTATTCATGTGTCTCTTTCGGCTGATTCGACCTGCAATTCTCAATTAACGAGCGCCACCTCTGGCTTCGAGTCTCTTATCTTAACTCCTGGTAAGTTAACTGACACACACCTGAGCCGGTTGTATAGCATTCAGACATTTATACTTCAATTTAGTGAAGAAATGTTTAACAAAATAAAAGAACAATAAAAAAAAGTTTTGCCGAAGAATTTCGATTGAATTTCATTGCATTAATTGAATCTAAAATTTTATTTCTGTTATATAGTGCCCAACAAAAAAATGCCGGCTTTGGTAGAGGGCTCCAAATGCCGATTCCCGGACTGGATGCAGGGCAAATGGGAGCGGTCTACTATCGATGGCAATCGATTTATTTTCCGGGATGAGTCCAATCAATTCCGCACAATCACATCGAGATGTGTTATGAGACAGAATAATACCCCAAACGACAGATTTATTGTTCACTCAGTCACGCACTGGTATTACCCTCTTTCTCTTTCTCTTTCTTTTTCTATACTGAAAATAAAGTCGAGTTTTGTTCACTTTTTTAATGAAAATTCTTTTGTGAAAATAATAGTGGAGACCAAAGTTTTAATTGTGTTTGGATGAAACGCCGTTCCCCTAATATAATGGAATTCCAATTCGCCGACAAGTCTAGTGATGTGATGTCTGATAACTTATGTAATGACAATCAGTTCACGACATCAAACTGGATAACTCAAGGCAGTGAGTCTTATGTCTTACCAAACAATACCATTATTTTCTATAATTAACTCAATTTATACAACAATTGTATCGTCTTTTCTCTGACCAAACAATTAGTCAAATGAATACTTAATCCCATAAAAAGCAAATATTTATTCTATTGTTTTTTTTGTTAACCTCTGTTGAAGTGACAACTGTTCCTCAGTCCACCTCTTGTCCGATTACTGGTGACTACAGTGGTGTAGTTCCCGGCACTTCTGGTCTCTGTGCGAAAGTGGCCTCTGATTGCAATAATCCGGACATAATGTTCTATAGTGTGAGCAGTTGTGAGAATAAAACCCATGTCTATGAAGGTATGTATTGATTATAATTAACATTCATTTCAAATCATTTATGTCTTTCATATAAAAGTTTTGCCATCAATTATCTCTTTTTATCTTTAATTATGAAAAATTGTTTTCAAATTACATCAAAATAATTTACTCTTCATACAAAAGAACAAAGAGTGAGCCAACCGTGAAATCAATGACTATTGAAGTCATAGCGCATACCTGTGCTGTCGAGTAATTATCTTTTAGACTCTCATTAATGTTAGGAGAAAGTGATACAGTAGTGAGTCGTCGGCCGTTTGGCTACTCTTATAATGCAAATTAAGAACAGCTGTAATGCGGACTCCATTTGATCGCAATTTATTACTTCAATTATAAGATAAAATAAATTCAAAAAGTTTTTGAAGAAAATTCACAACTTTTAAGGCATTGAATCAAATAAAAAAGTTTTTTCAATATATAAGAAACTAAAATAAACTTTTTTTTTATTCGTTGAATTTCTTTTCAGACACATAATGAGTGGTTAGAAATGTTTGAGAAGTGAATCTCAACTTTTTTGTTTGATTTCGATAAAAATGATAAATTCAGGTCTTTTTTTGAATTGAAGAATAAGAGCAGACGATTGCGTTCTGTCAGAAAAATTGGAAGAATAGCAAAGAAATAATGATTTGTTCGGATGTTCTGATAGTTTAACTATTTTTCGTATAGTGTTTGAGAGATTGGGCTCTCATTCAGTTCTCATTCAGTTCTCATTCAGTTCTCATTCTTTTCCACATTTTCTGTCAAATTATTTTCATTTATTATTATTTATTAGTTTCTAATGATCTGTAATTTTGTTGATCCAATGATCTATAGAAAGAGAATATCGTTGTCTCGGAAATTGGGAAGAGGATGGTGTGCTCTATACATACACACAAAGACGGGATATGCCCGGACACCAGTGTTTTGTATGTCTAATCAGTATTTGGTGTAATATTTGAGTCTCTAATCAATTGCTTTTAAAATATTCTAATCAAAGGCTGGAAAAATCTATAGGAATGGAGACGAAGCCTTTATCAAAGAAGCCGGAGAGAGTTGTGTCAGGTATGCCTTCGTGTGAGACGACCCCTCTCACAGTCAATTAAATGAATACTTTTTTCTTTTTGGTTCTAACTTTCAGTGCAAACAAAAGTCAAAACTAATTTCTTTGAAAACCTATTAAACAAATATTCGTTAAATAATTATTCGATACATTTATTACTGAAAAGAAGTTTTCGATAACTAATTAATTAATTTCTGAATGAATGCCTCATTTGTGCTGATTATCGCATTTTAGTTGATTAGGAATAACTTCAGTCATTATTTTGTTTGAAAATATTTCTAAAAATTTGTTTTTTCTCACTTTAGAGGTGAAGATCCCCTCATATTTGGAATGAAAATCACAAAACACGGTATTTATTATTAAACTTTAAACTCAATAAATAACAAAGAGTTTAATTAATTAATTTGATTAATAGCTTCGTGTCCACGACAACCTCCCATCACATCATATGTCCCAATTAGGCCCAATTGGCAGTTAAAGCCCGATAAAGTGTTCCCAATGCCTCCGCATCAGCCATCGGTCTATCCTCCTATTAGACCGTTACCATCACCTGGTATTAAACCGCTATTACCATCAGCGCCTCGACCTGCCATAACAAAAGACCCGTATTGGTACGACGCCGATACACAGCCCACCACTAAATCGTGGCGACCAAACATCTCGGGTGAGACACGATTTGAATATCTTTTAATTTGAAGTAATTTAACTAAATTTGAATTTTTCTTCAAATAATAGACCGAAAAACAGAATCAAAAGAGGAGAACAGGTCTTCTCCACTCAAACCATTGCTTCCAATGTTTTTAATATTAATATTAATTCAGCGAATAATTTGTTAAATATTTATTAGAAAACAAATATATTTTTTGTTACATAACTAGTCTTTAATAGTATCACAATTTCATGACCACTACTCAGAGCTTGTTTTGTAAATAGTTTTCTCTCGACTTTAGAATCAGTTTTAATGATGTTTCAAATGAAGCGAAAAACAAACAAAAAATATCTCTAATTTAGAGTAGAATCCAATTAAGGCTGTGATCAAAGCTCAGTTTGAAACTCAGGTCTCAAAACTACATTAATTACATCTAATGATAGGCTGATGGCTAACGGGTTTCAGTAAAGAATTTCCAAAGGATTGTCACAAAACAAAAACTTAATTTCATTCAATTCTCAAGTCTTTAGAATTTTCGCAAAAAATAAACAAATTCTAAAAAAAATGTCAAAAAAGCCAAAAGAAAAGACATTCTTGAGATAAGCGGCTGTTTTGTGTGCGAAACCAATAGGAGGTCCATCTGATCCCAAGAAGTCTTAGCGGCCATCAGTCATATTATGATTAGAACTAACGAATTCATATAATGATAACAAACTACTAATCAATCAATTATTTTGTCTTTTATTGTATTTATTTTTTAATGTATTTATATTTTTGTAGAAAAAGTTTTTATATATTTTGTATAATAAGTGAAAAATAAATTAATTATTACTTAAAAGAGATTTTGATATAAAATAATATATAAATAACAAAAAGAAAGTGAAAATAAGTGACAGATAACACATAAATCGTCGATTTTGACGCCCGGATTGGAGGAGACGGTTCAGTCGATTTCGTCCACCCATAAGGAAACCTAAATTACTATCGAAATCATTGTCCTAAAAATCAATTCAAGATTTTAATCGATTTTATTTAGATTTTAACCAAAAATTCTATGAATAATGTCTTTCGAACGGAAATACAAGAGAAAAAATGCTAAGAAAAGTAAGCCCAACCCTATCCTATCCTATCCTACCATAAGTAGAGTAGTATTCTGAGCTGAATCCGTATCGAAAGACGTTATCAGAGGTATAATAATTGTATAATTAAAAGGTGAGACGAAAGGAAACAATTACCACATTATCTAATAGTTTGTTGTGTTCTTTGGTCTCGACTTCGATGTCTATCGCGTACTGAAAATTAAGAAATAATATTTCAAATTAAAGCCATTAATAGATGTCTTAATTAAATGAAAAGATTAAGAAAATCAAAATAAATTGAAACGAATATAAATCAAAAGACATTAAAATGTTAGAGAAATATGAGTTTATTTGAGCAAAAAAGTGGTTTAAAATCTGGTTTTGTTGGAAACCAAAAATCATTTTATGAAAGAACCCAAACGTGACTAAAAATAAAGAGTGGAATAAGTCTTAGACTGACCCGACTCTGGCTCTAACTCTAACGCTATTAAAATTTATATACATTTTATATAACAGAAACGTTTTGAGGAGAAAAACATGAAATGTTTTATTCATAAATTAATTTTACGCTTTAATTGATGGCAACTGAAGACCACAACTTTAAAGTCATTCAGATTTATGGTTCGCTTTTGGACCCGTTTTTACTGTTTTTGAAGATTTCAAGACTTGAAAACCAAATCTATTTATTTCTTATCATTAGTTTTCAAACTCAAACACAGACTCAGAGTATATAAAAGTATATAAAAAACTATTTGAGAAAAGAGAACAAAATTAGTCAAAAAAGTTGTACTGACGTTAAGGGCATAACTTTGTCCTCACTTCAAATCAACTCATTTCAAATGTATCGCTATATTCGGCGAATAAAACAGATTTCAATAATCATTGAATCAAACATTAAATCATAGAAAACGATATATTGCTGTGAATGCACTCTCGAGTCAAGAGATCAACTGTTCAAACAGATCCACCAAATTAGTAATCATTCAAATCATTGAATCGCTTTTGAATCGATGCCAACCATTAAATTCCAACCAAAACGACAAAAACCCATTTATTAAAATCCCATAATAGAAGTGAAAACCGGTCCATAAAAAACCCAATGCTTTTAAGTTTTCTTAATTTTCTCATCAAAAAAGGCTTTCATCTCTTTTTTTGTCAAATCTGTTAATCTATTGAATCTATGTTTCATTAAATGCCATTCATTTGGGAATATATTTTTCAAATCAAATTTAATTACAAAATATAATTGACTTAAAGTGTGGCTTAAATACAGTTAAAGATTTGTCAATAACTATAACTATAATTACTTTATAGTGAAAGTCAATCCATTAAATCATTAAATTTGATGATCGCTCCCAAACTCTTTGACTAATCATTGATTAAAAACTTATTAAATTTTATTCAATTAATTGTCACTAAAATTAATCCCAATTATAAATTGAGTCACTTATTAAAAAAGATTAACATTTCTCAAAATAAACTGAAATTCTTATTAAATTTATATAAATTTAGTGCCATTTCATAATAATAATTGATAAATGAGCATGGTACATTTAAACCATTTCACTTATGGCGCTATATTTGAAATTATGTTAAAGATATCAGAATTTATTGAATAAATTGTTTGGAACAGCTCTCAAAGTATGTGATCCCACAATTATCATATATGAGAATCTGGTCTTATCTTACAATAATAAATGACAAATCACTAAAAAAGAGTCAATTAAATTGTGTTTACATTTTTTAAAGACGTTATCTTCTGAGCCAAGCGTTCAGTTCGTTGTCTGTTCTCTGATTCCAATAAACTGTTTGTGTTTGACATCATTCAAGTGATAGAAAGCGATCACTATTTTAATTATTCAAACAATTGTTGATAAAATCATTGAATTATTAAATTAAAACTCTATTCGTATGATTTGACAGAAATTGTTTTCTCATTTTATAAACACAAACATTAATGTCATCTAAATTGCAATACAGACACAGTTTAGATTAACTGGAAAAAGGGCTTCCAATAGGCTTTTAAATGATAAGAGATGAGCCCTTTTCACCATAACATGTCTCACTCTATGACTACAATATGAGAGCAATAAAAACTCTATGCTTTGAAAGTGTGACACAAAAAGCTTGTAATCAAAAGCAAACATTTTTAGTCCACTCAATGATTAGTATATGAATAAGGATTTGAAAGTTAATAACGTTTTATATTAACAGATATTCTTATGAATTAAGTTTAGGAGAGTTTTATTTGGATTTGACTGTAATTTATACCTCTATTTCCTTATCCTAAATATGTTTTCCGCCATTTTTAACATAACAGTCGTATTCAATGATTGACTCGATTTGAAAATAATAATAAAAATCAATTGTTTTCGTAATAAAGCAATAAATTGACAAAAGATTTACAAAAAATATTTATTCATTTCAATTAACATTAAATTCAATACTAATTTTTATGCAATTTTTGGCTCCGATTCAAATGTTCGTCAAATTAAACATCAGTTGAAAGTATTAATCCATAAAATTTGGTTACATTTAAGTAAAGGTAAGAAATAATTGTTTTTATTTAATTGAAAATTGAGTTTAGATTTTCATTTCGTTTGTCAATCGTTTATTCAAATTGTTTTCATAAGTAATCCTTTTATTGATTATTGAAATGAATTGAATTAATGTCTAATTTTGAGTCATTTTTGAACAAATGTTTCTCAAAACAAATTATTTTGAAATTGTTTTGAAAATAAGGAAAAACACATTTTATTAACAATTTTTATGTCTTTCCACAAATCGTTTGAAAAATTTTGTTTATTTTTATTCAATTCATTTAATTTTGAAATAAAAGTTTAATTATTTTATTATTTAGTATTAAATGTGAATAACATTTGAATTACGATTGAGTTTATGTAATATTTATGAAATGAGATCTGATTTTGTATTTAATTTGATAGTAATTTCAATCGTATTGGCATTGATTACAAGTTCATCGATAAGACAGTTGTTTGACTCAACCATTAACTAAATTGAAGTAAAATTTGGTGAAATTCTGACACAAATATCCAAACAAATCGGTTTAATGTCTTTTCCTGGTTTATAATAACCGCATATTATATACAAATATTATTAATAATTAATAAATCGTTTTCACTATCGGTTCAAACCCTTCAAAACAAAAGCAAAACGTTTTTATGATAATTGGTTTTCCCTCATATTTATCCATTTATTAAACATTCAACGCTTCGTTCGGATAATAATAATTAATAATTCAATCGAAAGAAGACATCAATTTATTAATGAATCGTTTTTTGTTATAACATTTGATTTATCGCTCAAAAGTCAATACATTTTAAGATATTTGTTATGAAAGAGTGAATCAGTTCTGAAATATTAGTTTTTATGATTTCTTAATTTTAATGATTGTCTAAAAATTAGATCCAAAACCTGAGCTATGGTTTATTAGCGAAACTTTTCGCCACTATTTTTCAATTTTAAACTAAAAACTACTTTTTAGGTCTTATTTCGTAACTTTTTTACTGCCTTTTGATAGAAATGGTTTAAAATTTGGTTTAATTTGAAAGAAGTGTCTTATTTCTGACGACTTTCGTATCAACGAATCGTTTTTAACGTTAATTATTATTTGTTTATTGTTTTCGATTACTTCCGAAACCTATTATTCAGTCATTTATTTGCGAATATTTTTGTAGTAAAAGAAGTCTTTTTTTGATTCATAAAACGGTTCTGAATTTGAAGACAACTTTCAACTAATAGTTATTAACTGAAGACTAAAAAGCGAAGAGACTTTTAATCCAATTGTTTGGTCCAAAGTCCAGACGAGACCTAATTATGGTCTTTGTTTGGCAGAAGTAATGGAGAGCCCGAACGCTCCGCCCGCCCACGACTTTTTCACTCCGGCTTGGCTTAAATTACCCGACCCTCAGGTCTCGAAGAAGAGCAATTCAAGTGTTAGTCCTTCTTCACAATCAACAGAGACTACACTAAAGCGCTTTCAGAACAACACTTCTCATCGAAAAGAGTTGAATTACAGCCCAAACAGTCTGTCCAACGGTTCGGTGGAATCGCGCGATCGCTTTAACAGTAATGACGACTCATTTCCACATTATTTAAGTTCACGCCATAACTCATTCGGAAGCGAACAGCAGTTCAATAAACCCAACCCTCAGATCATTGGAAATGTAAACGGATTTCGCAACAAGAAGTACATCGATTCGAGTTCACGCCCTCCATATCGGCCAGTCGTCAATCGGGACAAACCGGTGGGATATCATTCCAATCCAAACACTAAATTCAACAGAAATACCGATACCTTTAAACCGAATTTTAGTTCTATAAAGAAGTTGAATATAAAGTCATCTGAATATAGTTTAGACAATGAATCGCACGACAAGAGTATTGCCAACGAAGAGAACTGCAATGTATTCAATCAAGAGTTTCCCTCTTTGGTCAACAACCCGAACAGCGGACAGAATGTCAGACCCAATGATAACTCGAGTTTTCACAGCGCGTGGAGTAATCCAACGAAATCTAAAGTCTTGAGTACATCAAAGAATTTCCAATTAATCCATAGCTCTGTCGCCAACTTTGATAACATCGAAAACAGTACCAAAGCTGAGGCAAACGGCGCCTCCTCTTCTAAACTCTCCATCTCTTCTAAATATCGGAACATATCTTTGATGGGAAAAGCAAAGGGTATTTTGAAAGAGAATGCGGTTTACCCTCGAATACAACCAATGCTGACCAAAACCAGTACTCAGACAACGACCCCTGCGATGGAAATTCTCGTCAAAAATCCTAAAAAGAGATCAAATAAAAGCGATTTTCTTAATTCTATTCGAAACGATCAGAACAAAGACAAAGAGTTCGATAAAGACAACCATCAGTTCGAAGAGAAACTCGAAAAGCTTGAGATATCACCGAAAAGTCATAACAAGTTCGAAGTTTCCGAAACGGAGACCAATTCGGGTAAAAACAGTTTTAGTTATGGAAATGACGTCAAAAACGCGCAAAACATAAATCAATGCAATTGGAGTCGACTTCAAACAGATTCTATTGAAGATATGGGAGTTCTTTCGAGTTCTTTGGAAGCGGAACAACGATTGCTAATTGAATTGGGATGGAATGGAGAGCCCGACGATGACGACCCGTTTTATGCGCCGATAACTGAGGATGAGGTGAAAGAATTCAAAGATCTCATTAACGCGAGGAATGGCTTCAAACGTAACACAACTTCAAACACAACAACACTTTCCAACCAAACAATTAATTTGGATTCGAGTCCTAAGAAGTGGCCGACGAGTGACGACTTGGATGACGAGTCGAGCAGTAGTTCAGACGATGACTAATATTTAGTTCTTTTTTTGTCGTTTTTGCAATAGTTGTCTAAAAGTCATCAAAACTTTTCTGTAATAATAAATTTGAGGCAAAAATATGTAAATACTTCAGCTTTTTGTCATTATTTCACTCAAAATGAAAGGAAATACAATAGCTTTCAAGCATTTCAACTATTATTGAATACGTTTTTATTAAATTAATTAATAATTAATTAATTAAATGTTATTATTATTAAACAAAATGACAACAATTTAAAGCTTTGTTTAGCGAAATATATAAACAAATTGTACGACAAATGTTTGCTTCAAACGTTGATTCGCATAATTGATGTGTAATTAACTTAAATCCAAAGCAAATCATAATTTGGAGCAAAATTTTTATGTGATTTTCAGAAAACAAATTAAATTAAATTTAATTAATAATAAAATTTTGGAATTTTTCAAAAACTACTTCAAATGAAAACCGATTTTAACTGTTATTCAAATTGAAAACTAATTTAAATGTAATTTAGTTTCACTTAATTCTTATGCAAAACAAGTCTGAATACAATTCAATAACTTGTTCTCTGAAAACATAATTTCGATAAAAAAATAAATTTCTTTTTCAGTTCTCATAACAAAAGTTGTTTTGATTTCTTCTTTTCAGTCGTTTTTACGGATTTAATAAATAGGAAGACATAAAACATTTGATGATTTCATTGATTTGTTTTAATTTTTAAAAAATTGTTTTTAATTTTAATTTAATATAAATTTATATTTAATACTAAAATGTTTGTCAAATCTGTCAAATCGGAGCGAAATCTATTTGGACGTACAGTTGTTTAACACCTATCTGTGCGAATATGCTTTGAGTGTGAGTCAGTATATATCGTGGATCAGCGTATGAAGAGATCTCAACTTTAACTGAACCGATATATACTTCAGAACAGAGGGTCCAGAAGTGGGTCTCTTGAATGCTGAGAACACCCGTCAATCCCATTACCTTTTGGGACAAACATTTCATTAGTTTTATTTGAAGACAAAAATTAATTAAAGTCTTACCCTTTGATAGCATTGCGGCAAAACGGGGTCTAATTCTCGGGGCGTTCTCTGCATAAGAACTCCTATCGAGTCTCTTAAGAGTGGAAACACACTTAAGCCGACCAAAAATGCGATGAACATCGAACAGATGGGATCGGCTATCATCCAACCGAAGTACTGCATGAGTAACGCAGATATGATGACTCCGACACTTCCCAGAGTGTCGGCCAGAATGTGAAGAAAGACGCCCTGCATTATCTGCCGGTGATTTGGATTATCGTTAGATCCACTCGAATGGCTGTGATTGGAATGCGAGTGACCATCGCTTTCATGGCTGTGATGATGACCTCCGTTATGAGAATGTGAATGATTGTGTCCGGTGTCATGAGAGTGTCCGTGGAGTCCGGCCCCTCCGTGTTGGAACACAAAAATGCCCACTAAGTTCACGAGTAATCCAAGAACTGATATGAGGAACAGTCGCTCGTGTTTTACTTCTGGCGGTTCTATCGCTCGTTCGACGGCTTCAGAAAATATGAAGAATGCGATGAATAACAGAAACAAACCGTTGACGAAACCAGCGATCACTTCAGCCCTCACATAACTATAACAATATATACATTCATTTAATTCAATTCCAATTCAAAGAACTTCTCAATCATTACCCGTAAGAAAACCTCTCATTTGATCGCCATTTAGTGATGACCGAAGCGGCCAAACCGGCCAATAGGGCTGTGCAGTCAAAAAACATATGGAATGAATCCGATATTAAACCCAAACTATAATTATATTTAAGAACAATTAATATCTGTATAAGAGTTTAGTAGTGGTAGTGGTTATGGTTGACCTGTTTGTCCATATCCCGTACGACAACTCAACGAAAGCAAACGAGAGATTCAATAATAAAAACATAAACAAATTTCTTGAGTTTTTGTCGGACCAGATCAACCTATTATCACAAATAATCACAAAAAAGATAATCAGTTAAAGAAGAGAATATGAGTCATGTGATGATGACATACCTGATCCATCCGTATATTTTTTCTTTGATCCTGAATAGAGTGAATCCTTGTTTGACTTTATCATTGGTATAAAGGGGTAACATTTGACTGAATTTGTGTCTTATTTTTCAGTCAAATCACTTAAACTATTAATTTAATGTCAATTCAAAGAACTAATCATTTAATCCAATAAAAAGCCGACGCATAAAAATAAGGTACAGCTGGCAGTACTGGCAGTCAATCCCCTCCACTGATCGCACACCACATTATAAACAGTCATTTCATCACAATATTAATCTCAAAACACGTCATTTGTAGTGAAAAGTGTGGATCAGTTGAACTCATGTGCGAAAGGATTCACTTCACTATAAAAGACGTTTAAATCATTTAAATCCCTTCTCTCAAGAAGTTGTGATCAAATTCAAGATATTTTAACATAAGTTATGGTCTTTTAAATTTTGATTTCATTTGATTTTAGAGTTTATTCGCAATAAATGGCATAAAATTAATCAATTTATGACTAAAGAGAGGGTCATATCAGTCGTCTCTTCATTTCATTGCAGTCTTTTTATTGATTAGATTTTGATTTCAATTCAATCGATGAATAAATGCTTTGATTTTGTTTTCAAATATTAAATAATGAAATTGAATTCAAAGAAAGTCACCGAATATGAGATCACTTTTGACCACTTCCACACTAATAAGACTTAATGTCACTTCAAATAAAAGCTTAATTGGATTTAATAGCAAACGATTGACTTTTAGACCTAATTTTATCCGCTCTTATCGTTTCGCTCCTGAAATGTCTTCGAGTGATCAACAATACAATGATCCGATTGAACCCTTCAGACCTAAAAGAGCATTGGTTTTGGTCAAGTTTTCCAGATATGAGTTCGAGAAGAGACGAAATGCCGGTCTCTCTGAAGAAGAATTCATAAGAAATGTAAGATTTGAATGATTGACACAAATATAGCGATCAATAAAATAATTATCTTTTATCAGTTGGAAAGTCGTGGCACTGATTATCAGCGACTCATATCTCATCACAACATTCATAAGCAAAGTCGCGAACATATCATCGATTCTCTTAAGTCTTTTGGAATCGAGACTCAAGTCGTTAACCGAACCGAATATAATGAGAAAAACATCGATTGGGCGGACCTTATAATCTCTTCGGGAGGCGACGGAACCTTTTTGATGGCCGCATCCAAAGTGAATAATCGAAATAAACCACTGATTGGTGTAAATAGTGATCCGACGCGTTCTGTTGGTTATCTCTGTTTACCGAAACGGTATTCCAATAGTTTTGGTGAAGTTCTTCGTCTGTTTAGTGAAGGAAAGTTCAAATGGAAATACAGACAAAGGATTCGAGTGATTCTCGAAGGAGAGAACGCAAACGAAGAGCCCTTAGAATTGCATGAAATCAATCAAAAGAATCCCGAAAATAGATTTTTAGACTTAGACTCGACTCAAGACCACATCAAATCCTTCGACACCTCCAGTGATACCAATAAAAACGTAAACCGAAGGGTATTGCCGTTTAAGGCTCTCAACGAAGTATTTATCGGGGAATCCATATCTTCTCGCGTCTCGTATTACGAGTTCTCAATTAACGACAAAACAAAAACTAAACTCAAGAGTTCTGGACTCACGATATGCACGGGAACGGGTTCTACCTCCTGGTTCTTCAACATAAACAAAGTGACGCCACAGTGTGTCAAAAGTCTGTTTCAAATCCTGAATAAAGAGCTTAAGGGACAGAATTTGCCCGAAAATGACTCGAAATTCATCGAAAGAGTGGCCGATAAGTTCAATAATTCATTGATCTTCGATCCATCGGAGCTCTCGATGGCTTACACTGTCAGAGATCCAGTTGTGTTCGGACACGACTTGCAGGACAGTCCCCGCGGTTTTGCGAAAACCATTTCAGTTAAATCAAAGATGACGGACGCAAATATAGTGATGGACGGCGGCCTCTCCTATAAGTTTAATGACGGCGCAAACGCCACTTTCCTTATACTAGAAGAGGACGCTCTCAGAACTATTTATCTGAAAGAATAAAATCTTTTATTTCTATTAATTGTTATCAAAATTAGAGAATATTTTCATCATTTCTTCTTCTATTGGATGCAGTTTTCCCGGAATAATAAGTGAGTGAAGGGGTTCTCCCAAATCAATGTCTAACATTTGCTTCAATTTACACGACTTTATAGTTTGGTTCTGACATCCGATTCTCGCCAAACCTATGACAAGAGACTCTTCAGTCATCAACTGATTTGGTTTGGATTCAATTATCTCCAGGAGTTGTTTGACCGCAATATTGGCAGACATATAACGGGGCGATTCGTAGACAACTTTCCCTCTCATCAAAGCTTCGATCGACTGTTCCTTTACTTTAATATCTTTGAGAAAGAAATCGAAGTTTTATTTTAATTAAATGTTTAAAACTTTTTATAAAATTAATTCACTTTTATATCAAAAACTGTTTTCTGTTTTAGAAATCAATTATTAATAAAATAAGAGTTTAATCATTTGATAGCAAATTATGAGAGAAAATGTATGTCTAACCCAACAAACAGAGTGTGTGAAGACCTGACTTCAGATTTGAACAGATTTTCTCGAAAAAGCTGTCGGGTCTCCAATTGTCGGTCCAAAACGGAATCGAAACTATTTCTCCAAAATTATATAATTGAAGACCAGAGGAACTACAGGCTGTGATAATGGAAGCGTTGTGAACAACTCTATGCTTTATACCCTTATGGTGTGCCCGAAGTATCAAATCTGTATGAGTTGTGGCTCTGTTTTTAAATTATATTAATATTAGTCATACTTTAAGTTAATGTCTATTAATGTCTGACTCTGACCCCAAAGGATCTCCAACAACAAGAAAAGCGACATCAGATTCGAGCGCATCCTTAAGTATTTCATCAGCTCTTTGTTCCACAAAATCTCTGTCCGCAACTATCACTTCGCGGCCATAAAATTCTTCCTTAAATGAAATGAATTCATAAGAAATCATCAATTAAAAGGTGATTTCTTACGAGCGCCTCTTTTCCGACACTTAATATGGAGGTATAGGCCTCAAGAAATACATGTTTGGCGTTCTTCACGATTTCCAATCCTTTAACAGTAATATCCTTAACGTCTCCTAAACCCAAACCAATTAAATATAACATTATTTCCGAAATTAAATCAAAAAAAATTAAATGTTTTTCACGAAAAACACTAAAAGTTTTTTAAGACTTATCCGTAAAATACGTCAACAAATAAATTGTTTGCAAAAACGAAAACTAAACAAAACTTTTTCGCAAAATTCATTGATTTGAAAGAAAATGTATTTTGTGCTCCAATTTGACCCAAAAACACATCATTTATTTCACATGAAAAACATGTTTATAAGACATTAGAGGTGTAAATAAAGTAGAAAATCAATTTACCGGTTGGTTGGGTCGGATCGGGCTCTGGATAAGAACTGAGGCTAACCTTTTCAAAGAAGTAAGTGAAGGCAGAATTTATTTTACGGGCTATTGTTCCGTTCAAATGCCATAACTATAGAGGGTTTAGGTGTTGCCAAACAAGTAATACAAGTGATGACCGGTTTTGGTCCCGATTGCCATCTGATAGACTCAAGTGTTGAACACTGTCTCAGTTGAGACACAAATTAAAGGAGAAAAACGTTTTGATCATAAAAACCATAAAAAGCATAAAAAATAACATCAAATGTGTTATGAATTGAAATATTTATGACTCTATAATAGTTTGAGCACTAAATAGCACTAAATTGTTGTTGTTTTTAGATAACAATTGAATAGATTTATTCAGTTTTGATATCAAGTGATCCAAACATAAGTTTCATTCATTTCAAGGGATTGACTGACAAATTGAAAGTTATATTATTTGTGGCAAAAGCTATCCATAAATAAATTCATATTTGTTTTGGTCCACACCTTTCTCTTTGACTCAATTACTCAATTGTGTGATGTTTTTTGTTTTGCCATAAGAAGTAGTGTCACATAATTATCGACTCCAGAGCTAAGAGACCATCAATTAGTGACTAAAATATTTAATGAAATGTATTTTGAAGTCTGAGTTTAAAACTCGTACACAAAGAGTCACTCATTTGACTCATTCAGTGTTCAGTGAATACTATTTTGGTTTTGCTTTCGTTTCCTTCAATTGGTTTTCAACTCAAACACAATATTGAGTTTTGATCTGAAAATTGACTCAAATTAGACTCACATTTGACTCAATTATTGTACAAAACATTTGATTATTTAATAATTAATTAATTGTTTCGTCGATTAATAACTGTTTTCTTGAAAAGTGTTTTACTTATTCTTTGATTCTTTTAACTGATTATAGATTTAAATGTTAACCACTTTTGAGATAATAATTAATTAGTGTATTATTTGGCGATAAAAGGCTTGAATTAGTCACCAATTCGTGCCATTCATTCAATCGACTAATTATTTTGATAAATGTCTTTATTATTGCCTTTAATTGTCATAAATTGCTTTTTAATTACTAATACTTTTTGAGTGAAATTTATTTGGATTTTGTTTTTGAGATTTTAATTGTTTTTATTGATTATTGTCTTTTGATTGTCATTTGATTACCATTTTTGGTAAATATTATTAATTCTTCATTTTATATCTCTTTTACTAATCTATGGTTTGTTTTTGTGTTTCTCAAGAAATGGCTTTTAATTTCGTTTACAATTGAATCAATTGATAAACAAATCACTCGTTTTAATCAAAACTGAGAACAAATCAATCGGTTCTTCGTTTCAAAGCATTTATTAATAATAATTGGATTTTATTGAATCATTTGTTAACCAAATCAAGAAGTGATGCCATTATTCGGAAAATCATCGAAGAGTCCGTACGAACTGATTAAGTCTTTGTCGGAAGCGCTGACAGCACTGGAAAAGGGCGACAAAAAGGCTGAGAAAGCACAGGAAGATGTCTCCAAAAATTTGGTATTAATGAAGAATATGTTGTACGGAACCAATGATACTGAACCACAAACAGACATAGCTGTCGCACAATTGGCTCAAGAGTTGTATAATTCTAATCTTCTGCTTCTTTTGATAAACAATTTGTCGCGGATTGAGTTCGAGGCCAAGAAAGATGTGGCGCAGATCTTCAATAACATACTTCGACGCCAAATCGGGACCCGTTCCCCAACCGTTGAGTACATGTGTACTAAACCAGAGATTTTGTTCACTTTGATGGACGGCTATGAGAAGCACGACATAGCGTTAAATTGTGGGTCAATGCTCAGGGAGTGCGCCCGTTATGAAGCGTTGGCCAAAATAATGCTTCAGTCGGAGGACTACTACAAGTTCTTCAATTACGTGGAGGTCTCAACGTTCGACATCGCGTCGGATGCGTTCTCCACATTCAAAGAGCTTCTGACGCGACACAAGAGTTTGAGTGCAGAGTTTCTTGAGACCAATTACGACAAGTTTTTTGATTTTTATCAAAATCTCTTGAATTCCGGTAATTACGTAACGAAACGCCAATCATTGAAACTGTTGGGCGAACTCCTTCTGGACAGACATAACTTCACAGTTATGACTCGATATATCAGTTCTCCCGATAACTTGAAGCTAATGATGACAATGCTTAGGGATAAGTCCCGAAACATTCAATTCGAGGCATTTCACGTCTTCAAAGTGTTTGTGGCGAACCCTAACAAACCAAAACCCATTTTGGATATCCTTTTAAGAAATAAAGAAAAATTGGTTGAATTCCTGACCAAATTCCAGACCGATAGGGCCGACGACGAACAGTTCAACGATGAAAAGGCGTATCTCATTAAACAAATACGAGAACTGAAGCCATCGGAAGACCATTGATTGCGTTTATTGTCATCAATAGTAGTGTTAATCAGTTTTTAAGTTAAATAACATTTTTTTTTAAAAATTTGTTTCAATTATTTCCAATCCTTTTATTATAATCTAATTTCCATTAAATATATTTAAATACAATTAAAACAATGTTTGGTCTGAAATGAAAGATAATAAGTCTTCGAAAATATGATAATAAATATAAATATAAATAATTTTTTTTCAATTATTTTTCAAAAAACTCTTTATTTGAAAAATGGTTTGAATTTGAAATATATTTGAACACATTTTTGGGAACAGTATTTAAAAGTAATTTATTATTACAATTAATAATAATTAGATTTAATGTATTATTAAATAACGAAAATCAATGAAAAATATTTTATTATTTGTTTTTTGTGTTTATTTTGTAATATATTTTGTGATTTGATTTTAGATATAAACAATAATTTTGAAAAATTTCAAAAATAGACTCAATTTTTGTGTTTATTCAGTCGTTTCTCTCTTTTTCAGTCGTAATAATATTTGATCGATAAATCAATATTAAATTCTTTGACAAATTGTCTCAAATTTTCGATGTCTTCGCAACTGATTCCATCGCAATACAAGAGATGAAGATTTAGAGCACTTCTTCTGGTTATCACGATTTGCATTACACTATCGATTGTGAACTTTTCGCTCATCTCATGGAACTCCAAATGAGATAATTGTTTCAAATGATTGAGTGTTAGAAGTTTGTCAATAGTATTGTCGTCGAGAGAGGAACACCACCCAATCTTAAAGTATTCCAAGTTCTGGCAAAAGCCCAGAATTTCAATCAGATTAGTGGCTGTTATTCTGTTCTCTGAGTGAGCGAATAGCTTAAGATGTCGTATGCTTTTGAAAAGTTCTTCATTTGAACGATAACTCATTATTTGGTTATTACTCGTGATTTGTTTAACATTTGTCACTTCGAGTTCCTTCAGATTCGGACAGAAGTGGATTATTTGTTTCAAATCGATTGTATAGATATTATGCAGTTCTAAGTGATTGAGTTTATGTCCAAAATAAGAGATAATTGATATCAATTCAGTACTGTTGGAGTATTTGTCAATATTGTCGATCGATTCTTCGTAAGCGTTATCTCTGGAGTTGTTTCTCAAGGCTTTAGTTATTGTAAACGTATGTAAATGTTTTAATTTAGATAAAGGGATCAGACATTGGAAGCTTGTCTTCATATCAACAGTTATGTTGAGATCAGTCAAAAGCGGTGATAAACGGATTATTTTGTTTAATATGTTTGAGATATGAAAACAATCGCTGTTTACCATCGTTGAGAAGTTTGCCGAATAGTGACTCAAATTTGGTAATATTTTTACCCCAATTGACGATAATCTGATTAAGGCTGTGGTCAGACAGAAGTGAGGGATTCGTATACTTTCAAGTTTTGATAAGTTGTTCAATAAATAGACGATTGAAGTAAATGTGAATTTCGGCGGAATTCGACTCTCTTTTAACATCATTAATATTCTTAGATTAGGACAACCATATGATCCATTATTATCTTTTTGACCATTTTCTCCGATTCCGGCCAAACTCATGATAGACTTATTTGAAAAGTTCATTCCCTGGAGATAAACCTCTTCTAAGTTTCGACAGAATTTAGAGATTGTCTCAAGAATCTGATCATTCAAGTTATGGACGTATAGTTTAAGAACAGTGAGACCATTCAAATTTGTTAAACAACGGTTGATATCACAGTTATTCCATGGAATCGAGTGACCAAATATCGAAAATGTCTTCAAAATAAACGGATTCGTATTATCTGATATCAAACTCAATAATAACTCGATTCTCATGGGGTAAACATTTATCCATTCTTTGAATTCTAGATGAATATGTCTGCAGTGATGACCATGAAGTTCAATCATTCGGTAGACTTGGCTTATGTGTGCGCCGTTGACTTGTGCTTCGGCAGACATCTGCATGATGTCATCGACAATCTCAACAGGAACATACTTTGCATCGATCAGTTTTCTTTTATTAAATACATTATTAAAATACCAGAGAAGACATTGTTTTCTGAGTGAATTTGGCTGTTTATGAGCCGGCATTTCCACTCTAACCAAATATCGATCCACTCATTTGGAGTCTCCTCTCAACAGATGTCTAATAAAAGATACCTTTTAATAGAGATATCAAACAAATGATCGTTTAATACATATTCCTATAAAACTATGCATTTGTTTTGTATTAACTCAAAAGAGATGCGCTTTTCTGATGTCAATAATTTCTTAAAAAAGTAATGTTCAAACATAAAAGTTGAATGACATCTTGTAAATTATTCCTATCATTTTTCCAAAGCTCCTACACAGTTTTGGTAGTGTAGGTGATAATTTTTGTTAATGAATACATTTTTTATAAAAAGGTAATTTATTAATTAGTAATATTGAAATATTACCTATTTTATGGATATTTTCAGTCACTACCGGTGTATTAATTTAATGAATCATTTGGTGACACAACTGTGCGAAGGATTTTACTTTCGTCTTATTCTTGATCTGAAAATATATGTGAAACTAATTCCCATAAAATTCTAGAAACAAACAAAAAATGATTTAACCTTTAGTCTAGACTGCGGCCGAAAATTCGGCCAAAATTCATTTGAAATTCATTTAAAAATCAATGCCACG
>JAQIXD010000398.1:0-28026 GCA_034699985.1 Minunthozetes semirufus
GAGAGAGAGAGAGAGAGAGAGAGAGAGAGAGAGACCTTTATAGTTCTGAATTTGGTCTCAGACCTAAGAGTGGAATTCATTGGATGTCTTTCCGCTTGTTTTCCATTTGAATAGAATTAGAACTCATCACTCGCTTTAAATTCAAAGATAAGGATACAAAGGAAACCCGTATTTGTCCACTATTTCCAAGAATATTCGTTTTATTTTTTTTCTAGAATTTTCAGTTTATATAATTTATATTCCATCTGTGAATTGAATGCAATATCCCTAATGTCATCATTTAAGAGTCAACCCATAAAACTATTTTAATAATAAAATATATTTACTTATTTTAAATTTAATTTTTTTTCTTCATTTGTATAAACAGCTATTTTAATGATATAAAAATGAATAAAATATCTTTTAGTCAAATGTTAGTCAAATCTCAAGATAAATGAGTTTCTTATTTGACTTACGGGGTTTGTCTGTACGTAAGAATTGATTAATGCAATTATATTGAATTCCTTGTATTAATCTAATGGTTGGTTTGATTTATTGGCCAAATTTGTTACAATTATTTGCGTAAAAGTTCTCATTTATAGCATTTTATAGAAATATTGATCGATTAAAACGAAATAATAAATTATTTTAAAAACAAATAATAATTTCTAAACTTAAGTGAAATCTCATAAAATTTTTATGAAATGGAATTAAAAATAGATTTAAAAGAGTTTAGAAGATAGGAATTGAATGGGAATGTCATCAAATAATAGCCACAACATTTGCATTTCTATTTGCTCCTGAATAAAAATTTCGTCTGATTATAAAAGCAATTCTTTTCATTGAATAGTGTTTGAGTTATACCAATGCAAAAGTCAATACATTATTTTTTTAATTTTCAAATTCTCTTTAATAAAGAGTTTAAATGAAAAATCGTTTTCAAGAGTACTTCAAATGATTTAATGGTTTAGTGAACGTCTGAGACTTCATTTACTAACAGAGCTTTCAAATGATTTGCATTATTTAAACGTATTTTTCGATGAATTTTAATTAAAATGTTTTGAAATTTTTCTAATTTTTGATGTTTTGACAAAAAATGAATTTCGCTTTCATAACATTTCAGTTCAATAAAAGTGTTTTGTGTTTTTTAAACAAAATTTTAAACAAAATCTTATTTTAAAGTCAAAAATAAGGTCAAAAGAACCGTAACTTTTTCATGACTCTGATCTCCGGTCATATATAAATACAATCTCTCTTCTTGTTATACGAATTTAGATAAAGTTGAGCGTTAACATATAGTTTGTAATTCAATGGGTCATTCAATGGTTAATTTGCAGAATAAAAGGCTTAAAACAGAATTTCTATAATTTGTTACATTTGGCAGAACTTCCATCAAATCTGATTATGAGCTCAATTAATGAGGCGGTCATTAAACTGTGTGAAAGCACTTGAATTATGGCTATAATTGTCATGTTTTATATCAAACTAAAGTCGAATTATTCCACAAATTATTTCTTTTGAGAATAATTGTTAGAATTGCGAACTAAACCTTCAACTTTAATAAATAATACGTGTAATGTGGCATGATCAAATCATCAAATGATCAAATCATCATATTGCTCAACCTGCTAAAATTGAAAACTATTTGGTCCGATAGCTTTAATGAACATTATATGAGTTTGAGATTTTGTTTCTGAAAATATCGACTGAGAGGTCGGCTCCTAACTCATGAATAGCGCAATAAACGACCGCACAATACACGAGACTACTCTACAAGATTACAACAGACAACAGAGTAAATACTTTTTAGAAATAAATTCTTTACACTCTTTTGAACATTCAATTCATTTGGAGTTCAATTCTTTCGATTCATTTATTACTGAATTTTATTCTTATTTTAATTGTTTTTCAGAAAACCATTTGAAAAAGTTTGCAATTAATTGTAGGAATGGCTCGAAGGGAGAGTGCATTTGTTAACAGCAAAATTATTTACCTGAATGAGCGACACTCCGAATAGTTTGTGAGTTGTACTTCAAATTTGAATTAAACGTAATATTGGAGACCGAAGAATATAAATCAATCATATATTGTGGCGCAAAGTTATGACGTCTTCTTCTTTTCCATAATAAATCACTGTTTTTGAGACCAAACAATTTGAACGAATAATTTAATGCCAACTCTTTGGCTAAATGGTCCGGAATTCTACTAAAATCATATTCAGATGATTTCAATTGTGATAAACTCGAAGGACACTTATTTTGGAAACTTTTGTTTATGGAATTCGCGGACAAACGATTGAAATGATTGACTAAATTCAGATAAATTAGAGTCAAATAAAAGGAATTCTTTACATTTGAATGCATTGAAGAGATAACTAACTGTTTATTCGTTTCTATAGTCTATTCATTAAAAATGGTTTAATTTTAGTAAAACTTTTGTTGTCTTCACAACAGATACACAGAAACCGAATTCTTCTCAATAGTGAACAGTCTGTGGACTATTCAGTCGCTGGATATCAGGCAAAGGCATTAAAAATCAAAACTCGAGAGACTGTGCTATCGATTTGGAGGTCTAACCAATACTGGAAACAGTTCGGAGACGACTCTCATATAATTCTTTAAATGAATTTTATCTCTGAATTAATCATTAAATTTTGTGTTCCGTAAAATTCATTTGCAATTTGCGATCAAATCTATTGATTTGAAGACAACTCTAAAATCGATAACTAATTAAAAATAACACAAAAAATAATTATAATTCAATTAATAACTACTTTTCAAGAAAAAATATATGAAAAGTAAAAAGTGAGAAATGATTTATTCGTTTATTCAAACTCTTTTGTTTAATAGTCTTTTGTGAAATTATTGAGCGATATATCGATTAATACCTGGAATGGTCTGCAATTGTCTCCAATCAAACAAAATAACAAAACATTTCAATTAAATACAAAAATAAATTTCACACAAAATGAGAACACATTTAACAGAATATCCCATAATTCAGAAAAAATGACAATAATTATGAGCTCTCACACGAAATATAAATAATAGAAGAGAGAGCAGAAACAGCCATATATTCATGTCTGTCCATTAGGAGTCCAGCACTCAATTTGTATAATTTTTATATTGATCTCTATATTAAGAATTATATGTGATTTGAAGGACTGGTTCACCACTTCTTACACTTTATAATAAAGAATAGAAATTAGTTATTGTTTTGAAAAATAATTTTTTATAACAAAAAATATATTTATTTTTATATTTAAAACAAAAATAAATAAAAATAACAAAAAAAGAATCAAAAGAATGAGATTTAAAATCTTGTGCTGTTTGATAGTTCGCGACCAAAATTATAGAATTGGGTGTAAGATCTCCTGTGATTGCGGAACTTACCCCACGCCGCGAAAGGAACAACCAGTGCGGTGGCGTTGTCCTGACAGGCGTAATGCAAAGCCTGATCGCACACAAATTGTGCCGCCTCTTTAGGTTTGGGACAACTCTGTACGCAATCAACTATTTCCTGATCACTCATCACACTATTGACGCCATCACTGGTCAGAATGATGAAGGCGTCCTTCGCGTGTTTTATCTGTTTATTTAATATTTAAAAATTTGTTTACTTTTATGAAGAGGACAAACCTCTATAGAACGAGTCTCTGGAAGAGCTATTACACCAAAAGGTTTCAAATCAAGATCTCCTATTGAACGGGTCATCGCGAGTCTCCCATTTATAAGTCCGACCCCTAAACTATTGTCATTTTTGATGGTTCCGTGACTTTTGATTATTCGTTCCTTTTTTTGAAAAGAATTTAATATAAATTCAAAACTTTTTGAAGACATTAAAGACATTAACCTTTTCTGACTTAACACTTGCGTTGTGATCATTTGTGAGTCGCATTACTGATCCGTTTCTGCAGAGCAATGCTCTACTGTCCCCACAGTGGGCGACAACCAGTTCTATGCTATTCCTTAGAAGACATACTGTGGCTGTAGTTCCCGAGCATTTTCGACCCTCAACTGAAAGGCATTCAGAGTTAATAAGAGATAAATGGAATTCATATGAAATACCGAACGGATTGAAAGTAACGAATCGCGCGAAAGCGTTGTTCACTTCAATGAAGGTATTCTCCAAAATAAACTGTAAGTCCTTTTCTCCTCTATTCAGCCAATACTTTATGTGATTAATTAAATTTTTATTACAGAATTGAGCGCAGGCCTGACCTCCGTGTCCGTCATATACCGCAAAAAACAATAAATTGTTTTCTATTTCTTCAAAACTGAAACAAAAATAAGTTTTATTTATATTTGAGTGAAGTATCGAAGAGTGGAAGACATTGAGTGCTCTTCAGATATCATCTCATCTGAAGTGAAACAATCGATAAGCGCTTACTTATAGATGTCTTCATTAGTGGTTCTTCTGCCCAAAGTAGTGGCGTAACCAATATTTTCGGTTGAGATCTTAGGAATAGGTTTTCCGTGTTTTATGCTTTGCTGTAGTAATAGATTAAAATCTATTCTGTTGTCCCTAAAAACCACATTAAATCAAATCATATAAATGAGGAATAGATAGTTAGATGTTGAGTGGTGTGTGCGTTACATACCAGGTGCCCAAAATGTCAAAGTTTATATGATTTTGTCGTTCGCCACGATTTTCGGGATCGGATAGCATTTTTGCGAAACTCCTCTCACAAACAAAATTATGATTTGTGTTCAATAAATGTCGAAATAGTTTTAAATTATTGTTTAAATACTTAAATGTTTTAAAATTCATTATTTATTTAAATATAAAATAAATCATAAAAACATTATTAAAAAAAAGTCAATAAATCTTTTAATTAATTTTTTAAATAAAAACAATCAAAAATTTGTTTACAAAAACTTGTCTCAACTTATCTATTGAATAGAAATAGCGTTAGATAATATTGTTAAGGTCATCCATAAGAAAAAAGTCTAGAACCCTAAAAAGTATGAATTTGTGCAGTTTGTGCAGTTTGTGCATGTTCAATCAATTGAGAATTATTTTCATTATATTTGCCGTAATTTATTGATGAATAAAAAGTTGTTTTGAAGAGTGAAGAGTGGCATCACTTGAGTCAAAGTATTTCCGTTTTGTGTCTTTAAATCACATTTAAATCAAAACTATTTTTATTCCTATTTTTAATCGATTTTTAAATAATTATTAAATAAAACTTTTTATAAGAAATGAATTGAAATGAGTTCTCCAATCAAAACAACTCAAATAACTCGAGTCGAGTGCTCTGAAGATGAAGACAATCAAAAGGCAGACAACCTTTTTGGCGAAATCTCATTTGAGGGACAATCATCTTCTGATTCTGATTCAGACTATTTGGAGGACTCCCGATATGATACGACCCCTCCTAACACTGAAATATGCGAAGAAGCGCTTCAAAAGTTGAAAGATCTATTTCTTCGGAAGAATTTCAATAAATTAGAAGTAATTCAACAAAAAAGTGATAAAAAAGAATCAAATGGTCAGTTGGTCTCACATGTGATCCTCACCGACAAAAAGGTGAACCCATTAGAGGTAAACGACTTCTTTGACGAAAACAAAAAATATTTATTCAAAAGTAAAGCAAAACTATTGAAACAATTGAAACAAAAATCTGAGAAAAAGTCGAAGAAAAGTCTTGAATTGGATCCCGTCATCGAAATCCCTAAAACCTTCGATGAATTCAAAGAACTAATTTTCGATCTGAAGGCGGATCTGATTTTCGACTCAAAGTCTAAATTGTTTTTCAAAGAAGAGACGCATTACAGAGACATTAGATTTAAAAGCCATGACTCGTACTTAAACTCATTCATCCCTTTTGTGATCCGCGAGTTGTGGAACCATTTGAAGAAAAGCGCAAAATCTGATCTCAATTCATATCAAATGTCTTATCATAAGAACGAGTCATCAAATGATATCGTTTTAACTCATATTCGGCACAACTCTTGTACTCAATCGGTGTTCAAATTCGGCCAAATTGTTGTCATTAAATACGCTGTGAATCAAAAGGAAGAATCAGAAGCGGTTCCAGAAATGCAATCCTTATTCGGTTTTATTATTGGAGTCGAGGCAGAGCTGATCGACAAAAGTAGTGATTATATGTCCGATCCTTTACTTCTAAGTCAAACGAATAACGAAGAAATTCATTACATTTTAGAAAAGATTACAATTGTTTGCAAACAATTGGATCAGACTTTTGATAGCGTTTCAGTCACTCCATTAACATGTGTTCAGAAATACCTAATTGAGGCCCGAGTTGTCTACGAATCGAAGACAGGCCAAGATTTTGACCAAATATTCCAACAAATATTGAAACCTCGGTTTAAGTCAGGAGTGTTCGGCTTTTCTGTCAATTTAGAGGAGAGAAAGGATTTGTTTGACTTTCAAAGGGATGGCATTCAAAAGGCGTATGAAATTTGTGTTATTCCGGAGCTGTCCAATGAATTCTCCAGTTTTGTTGCTATATATGGCGGACCAAAATCAGGGAAAACAGAAATTCTTATGGAAACCGCTCTCCAGTTGTTTAAGTGCGCCGACCATAAGGTTATCAATAATAAACTTATAATCGTTGCCAACGGAACCGACCATTTCAGAGAAATTATCGATACTCTGAAGAAAAATGAGATTTCAGTCTTTCATATCGATAGTGAAGGTAAATGTCTTTCCCACAAAAACTCGGATTTTCGGCGACTAATTAAGAAAATGAAAAGAGAGAACCAATTCGATGACATCCCTCAAATACAAAACTCTTTCGAGGAGTGCCTCAAATATTTTAGCGACGAATTGGATTCAACTGACCTCTTAGTTAGCGATCAATACGTCAAAGAAGTGATTTATGCGAAAGTAGTCCACCGATTGATTAGTTTGTCGAATGTGATAATCGGTTCGATATCTTCTATAATGAATTGCGAACCAATTAATACAATTTATAATATGAATCCAAACAATAACATCGATTGTGCGCTTATAGATGAGGCGCACCTCTTGACTGAGACCGAGCTCTTGACATTACTTTATTGTGGTATTAAAAGGTTTGCTCTTTTCGGTGATATCTCTCAAAACCCAATCAGTTATGAAAAGAGTGAATCATTTCTTAAGCGATATATCGGAGTCTTTAACAAAAATTTTCATAAAACTGATCCAAAGCTTTGTTCCGTTTTGTATTTGAGAGAAACCATTGAGAGCTATAAGAAGTATTTGGAGCGACAAAACAATCCCTTCAATAACAGACAAAATAACGGGTATGGGAGGGGTAATGGTATGGGTGGACGGAAAAGTTCGCGTCAGGCTATCGCTGAATATAGAAGTACTTCAAACTACGGCTCAGAATATTTCAATCGAAGCGATAGATTCAAAGACTATAAGCCATTCAAAGCTGAGAATAACGACGGATTCAAAAGCAATACTTATTTTAAAGCTGAACACAAAAATGAAAGACAACAGACATACCAAACCAGACCTCATAATCCAAACCAAAGTACAAGTCAAGTGTCGCACAACCCAATGATTGACGGAATAAGGCCTCAATTCGGATTCGGTGGTCGGGGTGGGGGTCGCCCTCAAACCAATTACAATTACAACAGTTATCGCTTCCCTCCAAATCATAACAGGAATGGTGTCTCAAATGGAAACAATGACCCGAACACTAACTACTCCTCAAATGGAAGTACATTTGTGTCAAATCCTACGCGACATCAAAATAATAATTTATTTTAAAGGTATGTCTTATCTGTGAATATATTTTATGATTAATTAAGTCTTAAGCGCTATCTTTCGTCTCAAATCCGACCATTTATTGGGATTTGGAGTCAATAAATAGCGCGAAAGGAACTTATGGTTACAATAATCTGGTCCTAATACATGTCATTTGCTTAGGATCTGGAACCAAACCATTACAAGACTTTCATAAAACTCAGAATTAAATTAGTTCTGAGTTTAATAATAGTCTGAGTTTTGATTTCAGTGCTTTTAATGGGAAATCCTATCTTCAAATCTAATCAAAATCAGTAAATGATTTCTTTTTGACTCAATTAGCTTAAGGGCTGCCATCAAATGAATAATTGACTTATTTATTGTCTGTCCATCTCTTTCTTGTTCTGATTATTGTTTGATTAATGAAAGGTTATCTCAAAAGAGATCGAAATTTAATGTTTTTTAAGTATTTATTCAAATGATATCCAAATCCAGTCATTAATTCTTTTATTTCCTTTAGTTTTCCTAAACTTTTATTTCTTCAAATCAATAGTTAACTGAAAATTAAGATAATTTTGATTCTGATATAAGATTTAAAAGTATATATCGTTTAAGAAAATAATTGAGATTTGAGTTAAAGGAAAATAAAGTCGAAAATCAAAACTCCAATACTTTAAAGGAGTTTAGAAGTGATTCAAATATTTGAAATAACGACTAATTTATTGCTTTATTCCCATTATTCTAGTTTTCGGTGACCGGTCTTCACTTGAATAGAAGTGCCATTAAGTGAACACTGACTCAACAAATATTGTAATTCCATTAAATTGCGTTAAATTAATTCATTTTTGTATTTATATGAAAACAAAACACAATTTTATCGCACTTTTTGCGTAAAACACTCGGAATCATAATTTGTATTATTTAACCTCAAAAGTGTTGGAAAGACCTGAAAACGCGTCAAAAGATAATTAAAATACAATTAATATATTGAAAGAAATGATTAATATTAGTATTACTATTGAAATGTTATAATGTTTTAAATGCTTTTAATTAATAATATATTGAAATGTTTTTCTGTTTTTCATTTCTATTATAAATTGTTTTTAATAAATGATTGCTTCGAATCAAATGTTATGTTATGTCAGAAAAGATAATGTAATCCAATGTATGAGAACTCTGAGAAGTAGTGCTGTGCTGTGAAACTCAGGTAAGAAATACTGTACTGCGAATAGTGGAACATAGGAGAGCACCTGCATGTGTACATCAAGTTTAAAACCTGCCGGGACTGGTGTTGGGTGGGTTTGCCTTTTCGTGAGGTATAAACACGAAATTATTAGACAAATAGTGTAACTCTCGAACACTCCAACAGTCAGTCAGTTTGAGAGCCACGAAGTGATTGCACTCTTAACTCAATAACTTTGTTCTGTTCCCGAAATAATAGTTTTATATAAGACTGAGTACAGTAGAGTAGAGTGGAGTGAATCCACTGAAAACACTGTAAACATCATTAAAGCGCTCGAAAATAAAAGTTATTTATTATGAGTCCGTCAGTGAAACAGTCGGACCAAAAGTCTGACCAAAA
Source organism: Minunthozetes semirufus (assembly GCA_034699985.1). NCBI lineage: Eukaryota > Metazoa > Arthropoda > Arachnida > Sarcoptiformes > Punctoribatidae > Minunthozetes > Minunthozetes semirufus. Next base: position 9,263 of record JAQIXD010000398.1, read on the forward strand.
GAGCAAAACTATTCGCTTAACGCAGAACTCAATCGTTATATCGTTTCGAAGATCAGAAAATCATTTCATTAATAATAACGAAAATCACTTAAACTTCAAGCAATTAGAAAATGGAAACACAACTGAAAACCATTTGCCGCCACTGGCTCTCAGTCTGAGCGCGATTGAAGCCCATTCCTATTTGCCATTGGAGTCAACATCTCATACAGTCCAGTGTACGTGTGGTCCATACGATGGTTGGGCTCTTTTCAAACAATTTCTTAATGAAAACTCAATGAGTGTTTGGAATCCATATTTGATAAGTTGTTTAACACAATTGGAATTCTTGGGATTTCTTCATCCATTGAATCTATTGATCGGTGGAACAGACTTTTGTCTGGAAGTGATCCGATCGTCGTGGGCTCGACGAGTGCTCAAAGCGCCCAAAGGCTTCGAAATTGAATTCATCGGTAAGTCTTTTTTAAAATGAGATTTCCATTAAAAGGACAGTCACTGTGTCTTTGAGTTGTCTTGAGTTTCGCTTTGAGTGAAACTAATTCAAAGATTTGTGTCTTTTTTTATTGCAAAGGCATTGAATGCGTGTAAACCCAGCATTAATTGGCCTGAGTTTGAGGGCCGAGTTTAGACTCACCTGTTGTTTCTCTTGCATGACTCCACTCTCTGCCAAAGGATAATAACTGCAAAAAAGTACAATACTTTGCCATAACTCAGAGTATATTACAAAAGGCCTGACTTTCCGAAAGAGGGAATTCAAGGACTCTTTTTGTGAGAATTTTTATTTTCTTTCCTAATGTTATGTTTGAGACAATCAATGCTTTCTTTTTAACTTTCGTTAGGTTTTCCTTAAACTATATTTTCATAAAACTTCGAATATTTTGCATAAATATGTAATCACTTTATAATTATACCCAAATATTGATGTTTTCAATACATAAGCTGTTCTGTCGAAGTCATCCCTTGAACTCGTTCTCAATATTCGATCGCAAATTGGATCTGACTATTCATTTGCCGACTCTGATCCTCAACCAAATGGTGTGTTCCCTACAATCGTCAATAACTGAGACCTATTTGATTTTTGTACCGAAAATGATAAGAAAATGATAGGCTTTTGGTTAACTAATTATTATGCAGCTGTAAGCCAGTCCTCAGTCAGTCCTCAACACAAACTCGTATGAGTGAAATGAAATCACAATTTTGTTATTCTAAGTATTGAAGTGAATGTATAAGTATTTTATAACAGAAGTTACCAATACTTCTAAAAACACTTAACGACTACAATGAGGAGCCTTTTTATCGCTCAGAATGACCTCCATTAGAATGGGATTACTTGTGATTCATGTGATTCACTAATAAAACTATAACTAAATTGTATAACCATTTCTGGAAATTCATTACTGAAATCAGCGCCCAATTGTTAACTGCATTAACGAGTATTCAAATGTTGAAAATAGTCGACTCTAATGCAATTAAATGACTCTTTTCCTTATTTTCGGATAGCATTCAAGTTTTAAGTGTTTATTCTTCGAAATGACTGTCCTTTTAGCTGAAAACAATCTATTGCTTACTCAGAGATACCAAATATAGTTTTTGATAGCTTTGCTTCCAACACAAGTCTCTTAAATTGATGATCAGTTAACGACCAAATTCTATTCCGCCATTTAAAAAGAGCTTTAAAAAGGCTTCCGATATTAAGTAAATATAGATTAGACTTAAATAAATATAATTGAACTGAAGGGCTAACTCTTAAATCAATAAACAGTTTTTTATTTTCATTCAATTATGAGTTTTATTAAATCATTTAATAAAGTCTTTAAAGTAAACAATTTATTCCTTTTTAACGCATTAGAAGAATGGGAATCAAGTCATAGCTCTCCATATAAATGCTTTGGTAATGCTTTTAGAAAAGTTGTTATGTTATGGTCAATCAAAAAAGTTCATAACACCTGATCAGTATTCTTGTGACAACTTTAATGAAAAAATGCAGAGTTGAGGAAATACTTAGACCAGACTTCTTTTTTAAGGCAAAATAAAATCTAATTTTTTATGAAAATTTGCAAATGTGTGACATTTCCTTCTGATAAAATGATGAATCTGAGATACATTAAATCTAGTATTGTATGGTTGTATCACTACTATCGTGGACACTAATTAATGGCATATAATTTGTGGAAAAGTTTGTTTAGTCAGGCATTTGATTTGATTTTGATTTTGATTATTTACTTCTCATCATTCATTCAATTAATTATTTCATGAAATATGTAATAATTGTCGAAATCCTGAGTTAGGAAAATGAATAAAAAACAAATACCTTAATCATTGCATCGAATAATTCTTAAACAAACGAAGAGAAATCATTAGTAAGGATTGCAATGCAATGTTTGGCCAATCATTAGCTGTTTGTCATTTAATTATATCTCTCAACAAATGTTAATAAATGTATAAAAGCATTGGAAATGAGTCACTCAGTTATCTGATTTACTAATAAGATGTCCAATTAGAGGTGTATTTCCGGTACCACAAAACCACTCAAAAGGAATTAATATCATATTCTTGTATTCAAATTGAATGTCATTCCGAGTGATTGTTAGAGTGATTTCAAATATGTTGAAAACGTCATTGAACTTATAAATTCAATCTAAACTTGTACTTCAATGACCGCATTAATCGATTCTCATTTGATTTATATTTAAAATTAAAAACACTTTTAAATGAAAAATAAGGAAATTATTTTGTTTTTCCTCAGAAATGATAAAAATTGGAAGTGTTTCCATTCAAAGGGCATTTTGTGGCCCTATTTTCCCCTTCAAAACAACAGAATCAGAAAACTAAAGGTTTCAAAACAGTTTCAAAAACAATTGAATTGAAGAGAAAAACATTTGACAAACGACGGGCTATTAATTGATAGCCGAGTGAAACCAATTTCTAACAATATTTATAATGTGTTTTGATTTTCAACGATAAAAACAAATGAAAAATTGAATACAAGTTATAAATATATTTATATATAATTCTTAATTCAAAAAGTATTCGCTTTTTTCTCATTTAAAAAGTTATCGGAAAAAATCTTCAGAGAAGTGGGAGAGGGAGAGGAGATGAGGAACTGTTACAGCGCCAGAAGAGAGGGAGAGCACAGCCAGGGGAGAGCGCATATTAATGAATATAATATCGGGTATTATATAAATAAAACACTAATAACGAGGTGAAATTTAATGGTATACTAAATGAACAAATTTAAAAATAATTCTTTGATTTATTTGGATTTACTTTTCTTATTAAAAAAATCTTTAATTTATTCGTAGATTTTGTTTTGCTTACATTTGACCCCTTATACCCCTTATACATCTTATACCGGTTCTAAATACAGATTGAATTAATCAGACATTTATTATCAAAATTCTATTATTCCTGAGATTGCGAACGAAATTAGACAAAAATGAAAAACAATTTCCCATATTTGACATAATTCACTAAATACTTTACTTTTATAATGAACTCTCAATTACTAAAACTTATTATCTTTTCTTAAGAATACTTAACTCACGAATTGTTTTCTCAATTAAATGAATGAAATGTCAATTCTTCTGAAAAATTACTATTTTATCTCAAAATTCAATTAAAATAAGTTTACTTTAATTGAATTCATTCAACTTTTGTGTGGCAATTGTTTTTGTTCTCTCGGAGTGAAAGAGGAAATATTGAATCGCTTTTAAATTTGGTCAATCATTAAAACTTACTCAATATATAATAGAGTCTTAGACGTCATGGAATCGATTCTGAAAATTAATTCTTTCTCTTCCCTCTCTCTCCCGCTCCCTCTCCCATGAATTGTGTTTGAAATATAAAATCATTTAATAATTGAATGTATTTTCCATAAGTTGTTTGAAATATAAGGGAAATTAGTTGAGTCACAACACATTCGTATTATAAATATTAATAAGAAAATTGCTTTTGTTTTCTCTCTCTTCATGACTATTGTGTTTGTCATGACTTAACTCCAGGTATTTTTTGAAATTAGAAACCAACCAAAACTGCGATAATTCCATTTATAAAATATGAGGTCATTTACCGGAATTTTCTCGCTTCGAAACTCTTATTTTCATTAATTCATTTATTTTATAAGTTTTCCTCATTTTTAAAGATTGCGGTCATTGCAAGGATTTATTGATTTTTAAGTTAATAAATTGCTATTTAGAGCGTATTTTCCTCCGATTTGCTTATTTTTAAATAACCAAATCCAAGAATAATTTCAATTCAATCGAATTTTCAAATGAATTAATTTGTTCTTAAAAATTAGACACTCTTTAAGTCTATCCTTTTAAATACCCAAATACCCTGTACTATAATAGTGATAATAATGGAGAGGATATTAACTTTGAAATCACATATAAATCAAACAAAATTGTCCTCAACTGTTGTCTAAATTCATTGTTCATTATAAAGGGTTTGCAAAAAAGTCAGTAGTAATGCAAAAGTCATATAATTTTGAAAATATAATTCCAAATGATTTCCAATTTAATGCAAATCTAATTACTTATAAAACTTCTGTTCTGATGAACTGATTCTCTATTTCTTCTCTTCAAAAGTGAATTAAATCGAATCAATCGATTGATTCGAGCTCTCATTCAAAGTGAAAAAAAAATGAGATCTAATGTAATTTCAAACATCAAAAGTCATTATAAATTGAAATTCAAAATCTGATCTCATTTATCATTAAAATATTCCAACGAATGGATTGAATGATAATTTGCGGAATCAATTTGTAAGCCATTTGTTTGCTTAAAAAGTCAACACAAATGATAATAATCCCTATCTTCTGATCGATTCTATAATGAATTTATTATAAATCTTTATTTAGATATTAATAATCTTTTGAAATGATAGTTTTTATCCGTTTCTATCTGAACTAGGCTTTCGATTTTTGATATAAATTCATATAAAATCTGTAATTAACACATCTTTTTGTTATAATTAGTTTCAGTAATAAATTATTAATTTATTTATCGAATAAATTATTCTTTTGTTTAACAGAAAAATTGCAAAAAACAATAAAACTCTTGTTTTTGATCTCATTTTCCTCTTAACACTTATAAAAAGAGATAAAATAAGTTTATTTCAGATACAAAGATATTTTATTCTTGTTCACTCACTCTAAACAAGAAAATCCAATCGACTTTTAATTTAAAAAATTATATAACTATTGAACTTTTATTAATAGAATTGCATTTTTAAATCAAAATTAATCTAAATTCAAGAAACTATTGAATAAATTTGAATTTCTATAATATATTTATTGATAAAAAAGCGATTATTTGAGCTCATCCTTCATATTTGCTGTTCGAGTGAAACACCAATTTTACGACCAGTTTCTTAGCAAAAAATGATTTATAGCTATTGTAATGGTTTTGTCTGTAAAAACAGTTTTGAATTTATATAAGAATTCTATTGAATAATAAAATCAATGTTAAACTCAATGTTAAACTTGTGTTTCACGAATTGCCCCAAAATTTATATGTTTTTAGAGTCCAACAAATTATGCGAAAAAAATATTCTTAATATTTATGATTAAATCCAATGTTTTTCTGTTTTTTATTTCAAACATTTTGTCAATCAGTCAGAAGTTATTGAAGTTATTGAATGCATTAAAAATATTGGAAAATATTGAAAAACATTTTTTACTTAATTCCCAATTCGTTGCTATTAATAAAACATTGAATTTTTTTCATTTTGAACATAACTTCGATACGTTTCATGAATTTTAATTCAGATTTTAATTAATTTGTTATTAAAAGAAAAATTAATATTAATTTAGTTTTATATAACGAATTAAAAAATAGATCTTCAAGTGTTTGACCTCTCCCTCCATCGTTTCCCTGTCGTTCTCTTTCTTTATACACATTTCACATAATATTGATTTCAATCTCACGATAAGACACAAGAGTTATAAAAAAATTAATTCGGATATCGATTTGAGTTATATTTGTTTTAATTAAAAGCTGTCTTCAGAACCAAATGAAAATATTTTGTCTTAATATAGGGATAGGGTTTATATCAAAAAAGATATGACAAGTTTAGGTCACACGCGATATACTATTTTTGTGTAATTAATCTTCACTTATGGTCCCGTTTTTGCCGAAAAACAAAATAATCAGTTTATTATAAGAGACTAATCTGTGCTATATTAGGCTCTAACAGAAGAATAGCAATAATAATGTTATTCCGCATAAAAAATACAAATTATAATAACATTTACATAAAGAGCTCAAAATTAGTGATTAGTTCTGAGAAAATATTTGAACAAAAATGAGGCAAAACTTTTAAATATTGGTTTACTTAATTGAAATGTTGACAAATGTTGTCAAAAGTTTAAGTTTATACAAGTCTTGTGAAAATTGTCACAACAGAAGAGAACTCATGTCTTTGGTAATTGGGCCCAAAAGTGGCCAAATTCACGGCCTTTTCATTTTGCGATCAAAATATTTTTTTTAGTAAAATATTTTCAAATTAAAAAAAAGTTCACAAAATTTGTTTTTTTTCGGTCCGATATCTGAATTAAAAGATCGTTAGACCTGAAGTATATAATTTGTGATCCCTCGGAGTATTTGAGTGATTAGTCTGAGAAACACATAATTTTATTTGCAATCATTTAAAATAAATGAGATTCACATAACTGAGTGACAATTTAATAATGACAATAATCAACGAAGTAATTGTCGTCTCTGTGTTACTAAGCATTTCATTTCTGGCATTTTAGTGGTTAATTGAATTTTCAGGACTAAACTAACTAACCATTGGTTACATTCTATTTATTATCTCTAATTAAATGTTATTTTTCAACATTTTTATCCTTTTTATATAAATATTTGATTTATTATATGAATTATATTTATTGTTATCATTTGATTTATAAGGAATTCCGGATTCTAGTATTCGTGAAGAATATGATTAATGTATTATCAAATCCTTTAATTTAAATGAATTTCATTAAATGTGTTAACTTTTTGAGTGATTTAATGATTTATATCTGTTTAGTCAATCAATGGATTCAGTCTTTGAGTCATCTTTGGATGTCTCCAAAAACCTGACCTCAAGTCTTAACTGAAATTTTCTTTTTTATTTCTATATTACGAATGCGTTTCCCATAATTACAAACACTGAATGCGTGACAGAAATCTACCATTTCTAATGTAATCCCATCCAAATCGAGTCCATAATTTCAATTTATTCGCATTTTTCTTAAATATTAGTTAAAATCATTTGTTTGTTAATTATATAAGTATTGAAAAAGACCTTCAAATCCTCTCATCTCTTCTTTTTGTTCTTTTTATAGAAATCATTATTTGTTTCCACTTTTTCTCAGTTCTTAAAAAAGAGAAATCAATTTAAATAAATTGTCTTCAAATGAATTCAATTGTTTTTAAGATACAGTCAAACCATTGTATACAAACAATGGATAGTTTTTCTGCATGGTCACTTTCTTTATATTTTTAATGTTTAGATTCAATGGTTGATTGATAACAATTATTCAATTACTATCTGTGGGTCTGATCTCATCAATGATTCTAAATTTAATCTAAAAACTGTGACAATTGTGACATCATTTTCAGGCTTTTAATCCAAATTCCAATAAATGATTAATAAAAAAAAGTTTTGAATAATACTCTGAACTATAAACTGATTAATTGAAAATTAAGTAATTAATGGCTTTAAATAACTTCAAATACATATTAAATCATTAATCGAACAAATGGAGAGAATTAATGAAATTTTACAAATTTTATTGATATTCAGCTATTTTTAACTTAAATCTAGTTATCCAGCTATAAATTATCAATCTAATTTTACAGTTGAGATATATTTGAGATTAATGAGATTTGATTGGGTAAAAACAAATCAAGTTCAATAAATTCAATTCTTTGTGAGTTTATCAAAATATCTTAACTAATCTATAGTTAAAATTGATCCACAAATGAGTCATTTATATTCACTTAATCTTATTTAATGAGAATTTTGGACAAATCTTTTTGTGAGTTTTTCGTTAACCCAATAAAAGTTAATTCCTTTTAATGACAACTCTTTAGACGGATTAAAACAAATTATAATAACGATTATTCGGATATAAATTAACTGCAATTTAGTGGTTTTTGATCACTAATTTATCAAGTTATTGGCATTCGAGGAAGTGGATCAGTCGGGATCAGTTTAATCAATACAAACAGTTTTCTAATACAAATTGTATCTCAAATTGAAATTGAATTTATATTTTCATTAATTATAGTCTATTTTGAGTCATTTTATGATAACATCTCTCATGAATTTAATGAAACGAAATTTCTCATTACATCAAAAGTTAATTTGATTCGAATGGACAGCCGATAAAAACGATCAAGTTCGTTTTTATCACAATTTCACTAAACATTTTTAAACGTAGTTCATTGATTAAAAAATAAAAAAAGGAAATCGGATTCAAACAAAAATCAATATTTCATTTATATACTTCTGGTTTGTCTTTCAAAGTGAATCAGATCTGATGGCAACGAACTATAATTTCATAAAATACTTTAATAAGATTTGTTCCGATATTAAGTAAGTCTACAAAAAAAATCAGTGATATTCATGTGTAGGAGAGAAGTGACTGTTCTGTCATTTATATGAGTATTCTCTTATATTTGGGATTTATATTTAGTCATTTTAGCAGTTGTTGACCCATATCCCAGACATATCCTAAACTATCATATATGCTTTACCACCCCATCCCAACCAATATCTTTGATCATCTGGTTATCTGACAATTATTTGAAAAAACTATTATATGTCTAACCATTAGTTTAATGAATGACTTCATCGTTACTTTTATTTGTTTTTGTTTGGAATTATTGCGAGTCTTATCTCCCGATCCCTTCTTATCGATAAATCAGTTTCTAAATTGAAGGTTAGTTTCAAATGAATTGAGCGAACAATTGTTTGAATTAATTATATGTAATTTTTTCATTATTCCCACAAATGATTTACTGCCCGACTCTTTAAACTATTTCATTCACTTATGATTTGAATGAATAGAAAAAATTACATTAAATTTGGATCAAAGAGAAAATATTATAGCAATCATAAGACACATGATATGATTGCTCTGAAAATTATTCCGACCAAAAGCTCTTACTATTATATTCTCGTATTTTCTTATTATAAGTTATGAGAAGTTATTAAATCGATAACGAAATACAATCGCTATTATTGTTATGAAATACAATGAAATTTCATACATTTTTAGGCTTTTGAACCGAAAAGAAAAGAATCATAAATTGAAAAGAAGTCTAAAAAGTAGAAAAAGTCAAATCATTTAATGAGAAGTTCCAGTGATTCCCGAATTCATACAAATTATAGATTCTTTTGAAGCGAAAAAAATCACTGAAATTTCTGTTCCTTTAAATGTGTGAAAGACTTTGTATTAAATTAAGGCACAAATGATTGAACTTTTCAATAGTTTGTTCAATAGTTCACATCAATGAGAACTTCTTTTCTTGTTTTCAATATTAAATTGATATCAAAATTCACTGATTTATTGATTTGACCAAAATTTTCTTCACAAAAAAAGGCTATATTTGTTGAAAGTTCGCAAAATTATATAAATAGGTTAACCATAAGCGTAGGTCTGTCTGTGCGAGTGTTAGAATCGGAACTAAATGCTAATTATAGCATGAATTTGACTCAAATAAAAGTTATATTAACTGATATATACCTCTATATCAGTACTGTTTACATAATATTACTTAAAGCCCTGTATTTGGGACACACGCCTCGAACTGTAAGCCCCAGAACTGGACTTTTCACCACACGATCAGCAATATATGCTTATATTCTGTGCGAAATAGATTAACAAAGCCTTAGAGTTAAACAAAATAATTGTTGTTTTATCGATGCAATAGTCTGTCCGACGACTTAACACTTATTTAACTAATTAATCGGTTTTTGGTCTGATTTTAGGCGACATATCATCGATAGAAACATCGATTGTAAATCAGACACAATTCACGCCATTGTCTGAAGCGTTGTGTAAATGCATTTCTGAACTCAATATACGGCATATCATCGCTTCCTTTGAGCTAATAGTTAAACGATTGCAAACAGAGTTCCCAAATATGGAGTTACCATCAGAAAAGATTTTGAAGAAATCGTTGAAAACATTGGTTCAGAATAAAAAACTTTATTACGACAGTCAAAGGGACAGCTTTACGGCTCCGACCTATCACTATAAGTTAGATTCATTTGACGAATTAGAAAACATTTCCATTAAAGACCACAATTTGTTGACTGGAGAGGAAGCGTTCACTCGATTGCACGGAAAGACTATTAATGTGGACTCAGATGAAGAAATCGAGGAAAGTTCCGCCAGTAAAAAATCGTGGGCCGGACAGACTGATATTGATTGCTTTAGAAAGAGAGACTCATTAGCCTCTACCGGAAACTCTTCTACTTTTACCCATAAAACTCATAACTATTCAGATAATAGTCGACAAACACCGTCTACTTCTGCTCTAAGAAGGAGTTCCTCTTTGAGATTAGAATCAAATAAAATGAATAATTCGAGTGATACCAGACATTCCACATTTAAAAGAAGCAGATCTTTTAAATTGAATCGACGAAAGCACGACATCTTTGAACCTCAAGAGTCCAGTGCTTCCACTTCCACAGAATCCACTTCAGAGAATTGCAATAAATGCAAAGCAGATCCAATCAGAAGTAAGTCTTCATCTTTCAATTATTTTATTAGTTTTGTCCTAATTTTTTGTGATTTAATCAAAATATTGCAATAAATATAAAATTGGTTACTATTTTGCAGAGCAATCAGTTTTGAGCAAATTCTTAAGACTAAGAACTTCTGGAAACTCATATAATAAGTCGAAATCATCGCACTTTTCGGCACAATTTCCAGAGACTAATGGAGTTAATGGAGCTGTAGTTCCTTTTAATCAAGAAATACAAACTAAATCTATCGGCACTCAGACAGTGAAGTGCGGACCTGAAGATTATACGACTGTTATTATAAAACAGGCGTCAAGACATGCGTTGGCTAAAAGTAGTTCCCACAGAACCAATGGTAATGATACCGAACACAAGAATAGTCGGTGCCGTTGTGGGGATAGAGAGTCGACTAATGATAAGCACTCCAAACATCATAAGTCTTCGAAACACAAATATGGGAATAAATTAGAGCTGACGGCCCCTCCCGTTACTCATATCTCTCCGATCGCAACCATTCCTATAAGTATTCCTATAAGTGAATGCATTTTATGTAACGAAGAGATGAAACACAAAATGTATTCAAACGGAAACAACGGACACGACTTCACTAATAATAACAATTATTGGTCTAATAATTGTAAACCTAATTATCAGTACTTCAGACAAATTAATGGTTCCCATAATTTTGATTATCCTATTAAGCAAAGTGAAGGATTCGGTCATAATTTAGTCAATCAAAGGACAGGCGGTTTACCACTATATATGAGAAACTCAAGTTTCAAAGAGCAGCGAACAGATGAGACGCCTGAGGATAAGGTTGAGAGTCATCACAGCTATCAAAGCACTCAAAGGGCTAAAAATGTTATGAGTCCACAACCAACTCGTCTGAACAACTCTAGAAATCTTATTGAAAGGGCTAACCCTAACACTAACCCTAACAAAACACAATTATTCAATACATCGATCGACTCACAAAAAGTCTCTCAAAACCGATTCACAGAAAACCTCTCATCTCTTAACAACCAATCGATTGAATCCAATGATAATAACATTAATAATAATAACAATTTATATGTCGATAGTTCTGTAAACGTGAAGATCCAAATCGGATCGACCGCTACCACCAAAATAGATGAGACCAGTGCTGAGAATTGCAATCAAAAACTCAATGATTGCGTACAAAACCTCAATCAAACAAATACTAAAATCTCGGCTAATATTCATTCTTCGAATTCAGTTACAAGAATTGAAGAACAGCCCGATTCCCAAACCAGTGTTAAACAACCGATTCTAACTTCAGCTACAACTGTAACGACTACTATGTCTGTCCCGAATGGCTATCATAACAATTACAGTAATACTAATGGGTTTAACAAAAGCACGGATTGGGTTCAAGTGCCTACAGATGTGACAAATGGTGTCAAAAGTCTTAAGATATGTAATGAAGACAACGAGAGAAGCAATTTATCGAATAAACAAAATAATCTTTTAAGTGAAATCAAAATCAATTCAATGCCTCACTTAAGTCCTATCCGTCAGAAAGTAGCCAAAGCTAAGGCAGAATTTTTCAACTCTACCGGTCCTCAGACAGCAGCGATGGTCACTAACCTCTTAATTGATAAATAGACAAAAAACTTGAGTTCGCATCTGAAACACAATTCAGACGAAAGTCAAGTTCTCATGCAATCAGAGTGTCTGTGCTCTGAGTGAAGACAATCACTTCAGACTTCTTTCTCTTTGCATTAAATTCTTTATTCAAAATAAAAAACAAATTCTTCGCTCTTTCTCTAAACTGAAAGATTTGTTTCGAATGAATTCCTATTTCTTTTTACCTTTTTTTTTGTTCACAACTTTTATGAATAGAAATTATATTTGAATAGATTTCTAGCATTTTATTCAATAATTCGTGTATTTGTTTGTAAATCAAATGTTTATAAAAAGTGCCAAAAATATTATATTTATTTGTTTTTTAAGTTTGAATCCTAAATATAATAGACTTATAATAGTTTTTTGTATATTCAGATAATTACAGAGAAATATACGTTTTGTATATTTTGTATAAATGTTTTTCGTTTATTCACTATTTTTATCCAAAAATAAACGAATATTAATATAATGTAAAAAACTTTTATTCAATTAAATGTTGTATTTATTTGTGGAGAAATTTATTTATAAGTTATTATTATAGCAATTATTCCGACAATTATTTCATTAATTGTTTAATAAATTTGATATATAATCATATTTAATGATTTTGACGGCGATTCACAAGAGGATGGATTAAGTGCTTCGCCGACCAAAAAAATGAATCAATTTTGAGTTAATCGCCAAAAGGGATAATAATTATTTAACTCGGGATTCAAGTGCTTCAATATAAACCAAAAAACAAAAGTCTTACTCATTTATTCGGAAGATTTCCGTTAATTGCTTTTTCTTAATGAGTTTTTTTTCATGACTAACAAACAACAGAGCAATCGAATGAGTAAATCGTATAAAACAAAGTCTAACTTTAGATAAACCAATAATTTCAAGTAATTCTTATTATTTTTGTTTTATATTCCTCTTTTATATACTGTATAAAACTATGACATCATTTTTTTAATTGAAAATATTTTGAGGAAAAATCGGTAAATGAATTCAAAAAAATGATAAATAACTAGAAAAAGGTATTTCTATGTTAATGGAACGCAAATCAGGACTAAACCAAAGCATCAATAAATGGGATGTCTTTCAGCAAAAATCCTTTAATTTATGCCAAAAACTTGACTTATTTTAATGTTTTGGAAAAATGTCTTCAATTAAAGAAAAAAAAATTGAAAATTACTAAAAGAAAACATTTTCAACACATTATTAACTATATTTCGACCTAAATTAATATTACGGCTATTTTTTCAATAGATTTTCTCCAAAAATACTCCTCCCTTACAGACAAGTCGGGTTTGAATTAATAAAATGCAGACAAACAGGATTTTCATGAAAAAAACGAATAAAAAATCTCGTTTTAAAAAGTATTTTGACGACTATTTTATGACTATTTTCTAAATTATATTTAATTTTAATATTTTCTGCTCTAAAGGAAAGTTGTTTAGAGAGACAACTCATAAAACTTTCTCTTTTTATCTCTATTTTAGTTTCAGAGCTAACAATAAATAGAAAAACATTAGAATAGGAACGAAATGAGGTGAGCCTTCATTAGTCCCATCTGTTCGTTGAGTACTGATGTTTGAACAGAATATTGTTGAGAATACTTACGTAAGAAATGGTTTTTATTTAGGATTATATGTCTATGTATTGGATGTATTGCATGTATTGCACACAAAACTACATTTAAATAAGTCTATTGAAAAACTGGTCACTCCTAAAATGTGAAGTATTAAAAAACAAGTCACTTGACTGGTATTCAATGACTAAGTTCTAACTCTGGAACTAATTCTAGAGTTTAAACATTCCTAAGTATCACAAACAACAACAGTAATGGACGCAAATCCAACAGATTTAGAGAGTTCTAACTCTTCAGATATTCTTCCGGCAATTAATCGGCACTCAATCTATTCATATTACTTACCAATTAACGGATGTATCAGTTATTATGCTTTTTCTCTTCACTGTTCTCTTCCGGGAGGACTCATTCGGTGAGTAATTAGTTTTCGATAAAATTCTTGTAAAGAATTTTCAAAATATTTCTAAAATGAGTCCAATTTTATTGGTTTTTGTTAGAGTTATGCCAAATATTGGGATCAGAACCATTAATTGCCTCCTTTTTAACTCTCATCTGGGAATCGGTTTATATCTTTATTCGAGTCGTCAGATGAGAGCACTTCCTGTTTATCACCGAATTATGTTCAGTGCTTTCGGTTCTGTAATATTCAACTTCGGTTCGATATTATTCTGTGCGACCACTAAAGCTCTATTACCTGACAATACATGGATTAGAGTTTTGTCTTCATTATTCACTTCTTATGGATTCCTAACCATCGCTAAGGAATACATCGAATGTATAAATAAAATGATTTAATTTTTATTCAAATTTTTTGTTTAAAAAATTATTTTTTATAAAATTGTTTTCAAAATTAATCTCATTTTGAGTGGTATTTGGTTTTGCGACGCAGACCTTCACTACTACACGCCTGGGAAACCACCCGCGCTCTCGTTGGCCATTAGTTTTGAGTTTTTCGCCATAAAGCCAATGCTTTTTCCAACGCGTGACTAAAATATCGTCGCCGGCAGTGATCGCAATCCGGGGCTCATCACTGATCGGAAACGAGATACAGACCCGTAGGCCCTGAGTAAAGAGTGGAAACCAATGGCCGCTAAAGTTTTCAACTGCTCTATAAGTGGCCGATCGGCTCCTCTTTTCTTGTTTTTGTATGAGTTGTTCCACCTTTTGGGCGATAATTAGAATACAAATGAATACAAATTAGTGTCAAAATTAGGGGAAAATAATTGAGAGAATCGACTCATTAGTGATTAATATGTTTTAATCACTTCTTATAATCATTTATCAAATGGTTATTCCTTACGGTAAGAGTGTATTGATTGCAGCCTTCGATTACAACCCAATTGATGCCATTGTCTGAGGGCTCAAACAGAACTTGTTTTATATTATTCCAGAGACCGATATTATATGGAAAGATGAAACTGTGCTCTCGTTTTCTACTCATAGCTTTGGTTACAATCCATTCCTCAACACTGGTTTGATTGCGAACTAATATTTTAATCTATAAAATCATTTAAAACCCATTTATTAAAGTAAATGTCAAACAAACACTTAAATAGATTACTTGTATAATAAGTAGTCCTCCGACGGCTATAATCACTCCAATTGAGAGACCGATAGAAAAGACGCCGAATAGTAATGAAGTCATCGATAGGTAGACTAATCGGTCGGTTCTGTCATTATATAAGTACCAGTTCTGAAATCAATTCAAATACATTTATCAAATCAATGCTTAAAATAAATAAAACATTAATTACAGTCTTTAAAGACTAAGAAGTGATTCAAATAAATATAATAAATATATCGATAAATAATAGACTCATTTGAAGCCATTTCTTATAATAAGTCAACAAAACTATAAACAAGTTTTTAATAAACGAGTTCTCAATATATTTCCAATTTATTAATGAATTACTAATTAATTATAAAACTAATCAAACATTTGATCACTTCTTAAGTGATTATAAGCTATAAATGTTTGAATAAGTGGCCGAACGATACCAACCGAATAGAGAGCCCGATATAAGCTGATTATCAACCAAATTAAGGAATGAATTGATCCCAAGACAGCCGTCAACAAGAATATTGTGAAATAGCATTGATTGCGATAACCGGAACAGTTGTTAATCCAGGGACAGTGATGGTCCATCTTTAGGACGCATCGCTGGCACCGGCGGCAGTGGTGAGCGCGGGGAGGCTTATACCCATTGCATTGACTACAGAATTGAAGGTATTTACAATCTTTCGGATCTATTGGATGCCATTCTTTAGGCACAAAACCGGGTCCAATAAAAACAGCACTAAAGAAATTATATAAAACGACAGCAATCAAAGAATAGTACCACAGATACGCGATCATAGATAACACAGAATCACTAAAATAAAGCCATTGAGAAGTCAAGTAAAGTGTGGTAAAAGTCACGCATTTTATGATCGAAAGAGCTATCAATGGACCGAAATGTATGATTCGGAGCAAATCAGACAACATGTCTACCCTTCGGCCAATTCTTAATTACAATTTTGGTGATTATTTCAAAAACAATTATCCATTCTTTGAGTCTTTAATTTAAAGACTTTTAAATGGGTTTTCTGTCAAAACAAAAGTTAAAAGTTTTCACAAAAAACATAAACAATAATAATATTCAAAATATATTCAAAGACAACGTTTTGTGAAATAAACTGAATTTCTGTGATTTAATTGAATTATCATTCATTTTGAAGATATTTTTGAAAGATTAAACTATTTGTGAACTGAATTTGAATACAGGATTAATCTTATTTTAAAACTAATCAATAATTTTTATTTAATTAAAGTCTAACCAAAAAAATGATGGATTGAATCCATTGATAACGAGTTTTGTGAATGAAAGCCATTCATTACAAACAACAGTTGTTTTGTTATTTTCATTGAATTTAATAAAAATTTTGTTTTGAATTCAATTGAATTAGATTTGAATTAATGGTTAAATAAATGGCAGATTTGTCTAACAAAGAGTCAAAAATTATCGTTAAACCCGTCGGTGGGTAACTGTTCACGATTATTATGATCCAATTTTAATGGTTTGAATGATTTATTGCAGAAAAACAAAGCGATTTGACGAATGAATTAAACAAATATCGACAAATTGCAAGACACGACTCAGATCTCAAAAATAATTTAAGTGCTCTTCAAAAAGGTCTTTATCTCACCATTTGATTAATTCATCTTTTTTTTCTTAAGATAATTTAATAAACGATTAATTGATTGCATTAATTACACATAGATTTACATTTGAAACGATTGAAGAATTTGCGGGAATTGTCCGACAAATTGAAAGACGACTCCTGGAAGTACCCAACAGTTCAGACTCTTCTCGGCCTTTGAATCAAAGACTAGTTTTTTCTAATTTATTACTAATTATTGTGTTTTTGCGTAAATTTTATTTAATTAATCGATAATTAACTAAAATCTCAATTAATGGCTTCAGAGGGAGATATTGTCTTAAGTTATTACGACTCTTGTCTAAGAACTTCTGACGTGAGTTTACTGAAGGGCCACAAATGGCTTAACGATAATCTGATTGGCTTTTGGTTCGATTATCTCGAAAATGATTTATACAAAGACTACAGTCATTTGATTCAATTCTTGAGCCCAACTGTCGTCCATTTCATCAAATCTGCGGCCAATAAAAACAATGCTTCAGACGTGACATCAATGCTGTCGACAATGCCTTTGAAGGAAAAACAATTGATTATAATTCCTATAAATGACCACAACATCAATAAAGTAGAAATGGGAGGAACTCATTGGTCTCTTCTGGTCTATTCTGCAAATAAGCAAACCTTCGAACACTACGACTCCCATACGGGTAGTGTTAACCGGACTCACGCCGAACATGTGGTCGATATTCTTTCACCAATTGTTTTGGCCGAACAGATAACAGATCCCGACCTCGACTTAATAGAGATGGAGTGCACACAACAGGACAATAACTACGACTGCGGTATTCATTTGATTTGCAATACGGAAGCCGTTTGTCGAAAGTTGTTTCGTGAAGACAACAGACATATCTCTGACATCTGTACCCCAAAAGCTATTTCCAGAGCGAGACGTGATTTATTGGATTTGATTTTATCTCTGAAGAGGAAAATTTCGGAAAACCAAACGACTTCTTAACTTCTTTAATGTCTTAATCGATAATCTCTTTAAATCACTCTTTAAATAACGGATTGAATGACACCTCAAATATGTTATAAATTTTAACTTCAAATCAATTTATTCTGAAATAAATTCTAATTTTTTGTCTTTAATTGTCTTTCACTCAAATATATTAATTTCTGAATTATCGGAAACAAAGGATTTTAAACCAATTTGTTTATCAATTAAAGTGAAAAATCAGTTAAAAGATAGCTTTAATTGATTCCTCTGATTCGCATCAATACTCATAACTCGAGTCAAGTGAAACCTCCTTATCAGTGAATTTTCCTCATTGTTTAGAGTGGAACCAATAATATGCAATAAATTGTCTCAAATATAGGATATATATATATGCCTAAAGTGATGCCAAAAGTGATATATATATATATATTGAAAATATTTTATTGGAATAAAAATAAATCACTTTTGGAAAAGTGTTTTCCGAGAAAATGCAAAACTTAGATAAGTTAAGACAAGTAATATATAAAGTGTAGAACAGCACAGGGCAACGGAACGCTCAAATTGGTTGAATGATGAATGGCTCAACTTTGAAGTACTTTCGTTAACAGTTAGAACAGTTGCAAAAAGACGTTTCAACTCTTTATTTGCGAACCGCTCTCACCATTGATT
>JAQIXD010000399.1:0-27984 GCA_034699985.1 Minunthozetes semirufus
GGTGAAGGAGTTAAATGAAACAATTCTTATTTAACTTTTTAATTACCATTTACGGGGTTTAATATTGTTCCCAAAAATTTTTTAACATATCTCAATCAACAAAGAAGTTCTGTGAGCTTTAGATTCAAATTTATTTTTGACCCTGCTCATTTTCTTTCATTTATCAAAACTTGAAAATTGCAGGATTATGCATTATATATCCCTTGTTATTCATTGGTAGAAGATTATCGAAATAGATGAACAAATTTTGATCTTCCGACAACTCCTTTAGCGATAAATTGTAATTTATCATTCTCATTCTTGACAAATAAAAATTGATTTATCAGACTTAATATTCAAATTTTGATGATCAATCAAGTTTGTTATTTAAAATTGAAGGTTTTTAAACTAAGATCTGGAAAAATTTATTTTTAAATTAGAAGTTCATTGGTATCTTTTTCGTTCAATAATATAATTTGGTAAATATTGACGCTTAGAAAATTTAAAGTTAAAATTAATTTGACATCTTGGTCATAAGTCTCAATAACAATTATTTTACATTCAAATATACATATTGTATGTTCTAGGTGATACATTTATTTTCACATTATTGGTTAACCTGTTTCTATTATTTTTTATATTGATGATAAAATTATTAATAATGTTACCCTTATTAATTTTGAGCATGCTCATAAACCTGATCATGATAACTACCATTTCCTTTGAAATGTTCATAACAGACAAACCCAACCAAACGCCTAAAATGCCCCCAAAATTGCTTATAAACTCAATGAAACTCATTTGAGGCAAGTGTTTGATAAAAACATCCGGCAATTGGTTGTGTCTGATCAAAATTTTAGCCTGGTGAACGTTACCTGGTGATTCTGATGTTTCAATTACATAAAAACTTGTTTTGCAATCATATCTACATTGTTTCTCGCATTTTAATCGTGCAATTTTTAATCTATAATCCATGTCATTGCACGATTGACCAGGTGCATATTTCAATTTTTTATCCTGTGCAAACTGTTCGTATCGGAGAAGCTGTCTAGATGGCGCTATGCCAGATAAATTGCATTTGTTCCTGAGAAATTTTTGATAACAAGATCCAATGCAGTCTGATTGCATGTTGAAATTGGCGAATTTATAATCAAGGTCATATTTGATGCAATTGGATTGATGGTCACCAATTAGTCTCTTGGTTCTTATCTCGGTGAAAAAATAGTCATGGTTAACATTGAAATTATATTCCGCAAAATTTTCCTCGCTAAATTCGGGCAGGCTGTTCGGTGAGTGTACTGCTATGTAATATTTATTGAATAAGCTTGGTGGAATCAATAACGGATCCATGGTAATAATTATCTGGATACTCTCAATAATTAAACGAAAATCCCTCCAATAAGGTTTCAATGCGCTGAAAAAGGTGAAACACTTGCTCTGATTCTCCTTGTTCAAAACCAGACTTTCAACAGTGTTGTTCAATACTGCAAGATTATGTTGGGATATACCACCAATTTCATCTTGATCAATTTTTTCAAGGTTTACTATACCACTTAAGCTTATTTTTATTGATTGATAATCTTGTTTAATTTTGAACGGAATGCTGAAATTATCGAAAATTTCCTTGATGCCATTATCTTCTAGCTTGATCAATTCTTTGAATTCAGTAAATAATCTTGTAAGTTCACTTTCAATATGTGAAAAATTGAAATTATTATCCTTCAAAAGGCCAAGATAATTTTGATAAACTTTGGATAGTTCTTGGTTATTTTGTGATGCTTTCTTCATTGAAAGATAATGAGGCAGGCAAACTGTGATAGCAGGTAGGTTTTGCATCTGAATCCTTTCAATATTAATGTTGACCACAGATTTGCCGCTCGAATATTGTATGAACAAGATTGTTGTGTGATAGGTAAAACCGATTATACACAAAATGCTCAAGATTACATTTATTTTAGACATTTTCACAATAAATTAATACACTATATTAATTCGGCCTTGTTTAACTACGGAATAAATGAAAATAATTCAATATAACAAGATTTGAAATGAATATTGAACATGCTAAAAAATCAATTACAATTTAATTTATTTTGAAAAATCTGGTACTTTTTGGAATATATTTGATAAGATTATTATTATATCATAATGAAATTAATTTATCAAATGCTATCCAAATATTTTGGCAGTTATTTCCATGGTAACTTTTATCATAAGTGATACAATTAAATTAAAATTCAAATATTATGCAAGTTTATTCAAAATTGATCCTTCCTATATTTATCAATTCTATTAATTGTTTTTTATCTATTTTCTATCCTAGGTGATACATTTACTTTCAAAATATTGGTGACTCTATTATTATTAATCCTCAATTTATTTAAATTATTTTTATTAATTATGACCAAGTTCATAAATTTGGCCAGAATAACAACCAGCTCTTTTGAGATATTCAGTACAGACAAACCCAACCAAACCCCCAAAATCCCCCCAAAATTGCAGATAAACTCAATAAAAGTCATTTGTGGCAAATGTTTGATAAAAACATCAGGCAATTGGTTGTGTCTGATCATAATTTGAGCATGCTGAAAATCTTCCATGTTTATATTACTGGGTGATTTTGAAGATTCAATTAAATAAAAACTTGATTTACAATCATATTTACACTGTTTTGCGCAGTTTAATCTTGCACCTCTTGTATTATGGTTTAGAAAATAGCAAGATTGTTCTAAAGAATCAGCGGCGAATTTCACCGAATTATCTTGCTCGAATTGATCATACCTAAGCATCTGACTAGATGGAGCAATGTGGGTAAAGTTACATTTGTCCCTGATAAATCTTTGATAACAAGATCCGATGCAATCAGATCTCATGTTGAAATTGGCGTATTTATGATCAAGGTCATAATTTGTACAGCTTGATTCATGATGCCCTGGCAGTCTCTCTGTTCTTATCTCGCTAAATTCAAAGTCATATTTCATTTTTAAATCTAATAGAGCATAATTATCATGCGTGAATCCAGGAAGGTAGTTTGGCGAGTGTATTGCGAAGTATAATTTTTTGAATAAGCTTGGTGGATACCAATGAGGATCTATAATTATTTCTACCTCGATACTTTCGAGTATAATTTGAAAATCTCGCCAATTAGATTTTAATGCACTGAAAAAGGTGAAACATTTGCTCTGATTGGCCTTGCTCAAAACCAGACTTTCAATGATATCATCAAGTACAGTTTCATGCGAATTTCCAGTATATTCTTCTTGAAATTTGTCCAGGTCAAAAATGCCATTATACATAGCTGTTATTGAATAAAAATCACCATACTTCTCATTTACCTTGAAAGGAATACTCAGGTTTTCAAAAATCTCCTTCATGGTGTAATTATCCAGCTTAATCACTTGTGTAAATTCATAAAATATTCTTGTAAGTTCATTTTCCATAATAGAAAAATTGAGCTTATTATCCCTTAATACACCAAGGTAACTCGCGAAAATTTTGGAAAGTTCTTGGTTATTTTGTGATGCTTTCTCCATGGAAAGGTAATAAGGCAGGCAAACTGTAATAGCGGGTAAATTTTGCATCAGATTTCTTTCAATATTAATATTGACCACGTATTTACAGCTCGAATATTGAATGAACAAGATTGTTGTGTGATAGGTGAACCCCATTGTACATAAAATGGTCAAGATCACATTTGATTTCGACATTTTCAAAATAAGCTGAAAAACATCGGAGTTGTTTGTTTTAATCCTGTTTAATCAATAAAATCTTAGTTAATGCAAGCCTGTATTTATTTATTCTTGTTGAAAATTGATTTTAAGAATATTGTGTACAATTAATTTCAATCTGGAGTATTTGCCGGCAAATATTTGCCAAGTTTATTAATGAAATTGCTTTATTCAAATATTATAATTTCAAAAAACAATTGCCATGGTATATTTTATTAATAAAAATTATAAAATTAATTTAATTTTATTCATCTTGAAGAATGTACAAATAATACAGTTCCAGTGTTTATCTTGGTCAAATAATATGTGTTCTATTACTATGGCAAGTTGAAGTCGGAGAAACTAGGTCAAACAAATCAATTGATCAAAATTATTACTTTGATTGGAATTTATTTCAACAAGCAAAATATGAATTTTCAAAAATTTACCAAACTTTCTTTCACCCTGATATGTGTGATCTCACTATTGTATCAAACAAAAAATTTACTTGAACAATACAACCAAGGAAATACAGTGGTTACCATGGAACTGATCAGGTTCAAAATGATCGCATTGCCAGCTGTGACAATCTGCTACCCAGGCTTATTTAGCCTGGAGCAATTATCTACTATTGGGTCAGAATATCGAGAAGTCTTTTTGGAATATCAGGAAATTATCAAGAACAACTATGATATATATTCATCGGAGGTTAACGAAAAATTAACAATCTCCTATACTAAAGCTTTAATATTAAATTACGATGATTATATTTCAAAAATGAGCATTTATGAAATCTTGGATAATTTAAGCATTCCTTTCAAAAATATCAAGTGGCAAGTAGGTGGAATAATTAATAATGAAACGGATTTTATTGGTAATTTGAGAGAATCATATTTTCCTGGTAATTACGAAGTTGAAACTCCGCCCATTGAGAGCTTGTATGAACAGTTCAAATGTTTCACCTACTTCAGTTGGCTCCAGGAGTTTTGGAGGAATTTTACGATTAATTTGAAACAAATTAGTTTCGACTTATTTTACCATGCTGAATTATTTCCGCCTGGCGAATTAAAATGGTTCATGTTCACAATTCATTCGCCAAACACCTTGCCCAGTTTCAAAGACGTTGTGAATTATTTCCAGTTAGAACCGGCTTACCATGAAATTCATTACTCAAAACTTAGCCAGGTGCTTTTGGGCGCTGGATATGATACTGATTGTCTTGATTACGACCTTGATTATGAGCAAGCTAACTTTAACATGAGATCTGATTGTATTGACAATTGTTATCGTAGCAAGATGAAACGTATTTGTCAATCAGACCAAGTTATTCCATACACATTGCAGAGAAAAGAATTTTATAAAGTTAACAAGCAAATAAAACTGAAATTGTTATTTAATTGTGATTTTAACAATTTTATGAGATATCAAGATCAGTTTGAGCAAGATTGTTTTGCTCAATGCAAAAAAGACTGCAAATTTGATTACTACAACTTTTATAAAGTCAGCATGATAAATTCATCATATGTTAATAGTAAATATAAATGGCCCTGGCTCCAAAAGTCACACATTTCAATATTGCACAATAGTTTGCCTGATATTAAGCTAACCCATTTACCAAAAATGAGCTTGCTCACCCTAATAAGCGACTTTGGGGGACTTCTTGGCATGTGGTTAGGGCTCAGTATTATTGCGGTATTCGATGATATTCAAGTAATTTTTCACAAATTATTTGGGACCAGGGTCTGTTTATTTTCTAATAGATTGTATTACAAATGTAAATGTTTAAAAAGGATTAACAAGGTTTTTCCAAAAATAAATATACAAAATAATATGATTAATAATAAATTATAATCGATGTAAATTGAGTAAATTAACTAAATTAATTATGTAGATTAAATTTTTCCATTGATAATTTAATTCATTTCTAATGTATCCCTTTTTCTAGTATTTCATAATAAGATCAATTTAATTCTAGTATAAATAATATCTAATTAAATATCTGATTAGAATAGCATTTAATTTCAATTAAATCCTGTTTGTCTTGATCAAATATTATGCACTCTATTACCATAGTGAGTCAAAGGCAAAATAAATAGGCCAGGCTCATCATTTTCGCAAAACTTACAGTACTTTTTCCTTGATTCACATTCATTCAGAAAAATACAATAATTAATTGCGAAAATATGAAGCTTCAAAAATTAACCAAGTTTGCTTTCACACTTATTTGTGTGATCTCACTATTGTATCAAACGAAAAATTTACTTGATCAATATAATAAAGGAAATACAGTGGTTACAATCGAACTGATTAAGTTCCAAATGAACTCACCGCCAGCCATCACAATCTGCTACCCAGGCTTATTCAGCTTGGAGGAATTGGTGAAAATTGGCCCAGAGTACCAAGAAATCTGGTCAGAATATCGGAAAATTATCAAGGATAACTTTAATAATTATTCCATAGAGGTTGACAAAAAGTTAACAAGCATCTATCGAAATGCAATAGAATTATTGTACCAGCAATCGCCTAGTGCACATTACACCTCAACAAAGAGCATTTTTGATATCCTGAACAATTTTAGCATTTCTCATAGATATATCCAGGTACGAATTGGTGGAATAGTAAATAAAGATACCAACTATTCAGGCAACCTGATAGACTCATTTTTCCCCGGTTTACCAAATTACAAAGTTGAAACTCCGCCCATTGAGAGCTTGTTCGGAATTTCCAAATGTTTCACCTATTTCAGCTGGCTCCAACCATTTTGGAGGAATTTCACCATCAATTTGAAACAAATTGACTTTGATATATTTTACCATGCTAATTTATTTACACCAAGCGAATATACAATGTTCGGCTTCACAATTCATTCGCCAAACACCTTGCCGAGTTTGATAAATCAGGTTAATTATTTCAAATTGGAGCCGGCATATCACGAAATTCATTACTCAAAACTGAGCCAGGTGCTTTTGGGCGCCGGATATGACACTGATTGTCTCAATTACGACCTTGATTATGAGCGAGCAGATTTCAATATGAGGTCTGACTGTATTGATAGCTGTTACAGGAGAAAGATGAAAACAATTTGTAAATCGGATCAGCATGTTCCATACACCTTGCTGAGAAAAGAATTTTACAGAGTTAACAAGCAAATAAATTTGGATTTCTTATTCAATTGCGATTACATGATATATCAAGACCAGTTTGAACAAGAGTGTTTTGCTGAGTGCAAAAAGGACTGCCGATTTGAGTTTTACAATTTTTACAACGTTAGCAAGGTCAATTCATCACTTGATTTTCCGAGATACAAATTTCCCTGGATTCAAAAGTCACACGTTTCAATACTGCACAACAGTTTGCCTGATATTAAGTTTACACATTTGCCTGAAATGAGCTTGCTCACTCTTATAAGTGATTTTGGGGGACTCCTGGGTATGTGGTTAGGGCTCAGCATTATTGCATTGTTTGATGATGTTCTTGCAATTTTTCACAAAATATTTGGGACCAGGGTCTGTTACAATTTATCATCAAATATGAGCTTTTATTCTTGCAAATGTAAATGTATAAAAGGAATTGCCAAGGTAGTTCCAAAAATTAATATACAAACTAATTAATCTAATGTAAATAAAAGCCATATCATCTTGAAAACTAAGGCTTGAAAATCTTGTACAAATAATACTTAATTAATTATTCCAGTAGAATAATAAAGTATTTAATTTTAATTAAACCATGTTTATCTTGGTCAAATATTTCGAGTTTCATTACCATGGTGAGCTTAATACAATCGAACTAGGTCAAAATCATAATTTGTCAAAATAAAATTTTCATTTTATCAAATAAATTTTAACAAGCACAATAAATAATTTTTAAATATGAATTTTCAAAAATTTACCAAGCTTGTCTTCACTCTGATATGTGTTACCTCACTATTGTATCAAACAAAAAATTTACTTCACCAATATAATCAAGGTAATACAGTGGTTACGATTGAACTGACCAAGTTCAAAATGGAATCACTACCAGCAGTGACAATCTGTTATCCAAACTTATTCAGCATGGAGCAATTTGTCAATATTGGGCCAGAGTATAAACCACTCTGGTCGGAATACCAGGAAATTATCAAGCTCAACTATGATAATTATTCCTCTGAAGTTAACAAACAATTATCAGGCGTTTATAGTAAAGCTTTAGCATCAATCTATCAATACCAGCAATCACCCAGGGCACAATTCATTTCAAAAAGAAGCATCTATGATATCCTGGATAATTTAAGCATTTCATTCAAAAATATCCCGGTGAAAATAAATGGTGTCCTAAATAAAGATAGGAACTATTCTGGTTATTTGAAAGATTCAATTTTCCCGGGTCTTTACCATGTTGAAACTGGGCCCGTTGAGAGCTTGCTGGGGCAATATAAATGTTTCACCTACTTCAGTTGGCTCCAGCAATTTTGGAGAAATTTTACAATTAACTTGAAACTAATTAATTTGGACTTATTTTATGATGTTGGTTTATTTCCGCCTGGTGATTTAAAATTTTTCAAGTTCACAATGCATTCGCCAAACACCTTGCCAAGTTTCGAGAATAGTGTGAATTATTTCAATTTGGAGCCGGCATATCACGAAATTCATTACTCAAAACTTAGCCAGGTGCTTTTGGGCGCCGGATATGATACTGATTGTTTCGATTATGATCTTGATTATGAGCAAGCTGACTTTAACATGAGATCCGATTGCATTGACAGCTGTTATCGGGACAAGATGAAAAGAGCTTGCAATTCTGAGCAAGATGTTCCTGGCACATTGCTGAGGAAAGAATTCTACAAAGTTAACAAGCAAATAAAACTGAAATTGCTATTTGATTGCAATTCTGATTTGATTATGATATTTCAAGATCAGTTTCAACGAGATTGTTTTGCTCAGTGCAAAAAAGACTGTAAATTTGATTATTTTAATTTTTATAAATTCAGCAAGCTCAATTCATCATTCGGTAATCCTGGATTCAAATGGCCCTGGCGCCAAAAGACACACATTTCAATTCTACACAATAGTTTGCCTGATATAAAGCTAACACATTTAACTGAAATGAGCTTGCTCACTCTCATAAGTGATTTTGGGGGACTCCTTGGCATGTGGTTAGGGCTCAGCATTCTTGCAATGTTTGATGATATTCTTGTGATTATTCACAAGATATTTGGGACCAGGGTCTGTTTCAAATTATTTTCAGTTAAAAATAGATTTTACTCTTGCAAATGTCTAAAAGATTTATCCAAGATAGTTCCAAAAATTAATGTACAAACTAATTAATCTAATTGAATTAAAATGATTGCAACTTAGATTAACTAAATTAATTATCTAGATTAAATTTTCACATTAATAATTTAATTGCTTTTGTAATGTATCTTGCAAATTGAGAAACGCCCTGACTAAAAATAAATGATTTTCATTAACAGTCCTCTCTATAAAAACCACCTAGATTAATTGAAAAATTTCATTATTTTTTTGGCTACAAACAAGATTATTTGTCTTACTCAAAATGTTCAAGAAAGTTTTCAGCCTTTTAAACTTGGAAATATTTCTAAAGTTGATGGTTCCTCTTGTTTGTTCATCGGGTCTTATTTACCAAACTTACCAATTGTTCTGTCACTATATGTCCGGTTCGACGGTAGTTAACCTGGAAGTGGTTAGACTCGCAAAAGATACTGTCCCTGCAATGACTCTATGCTACCCCTACATGATATCATTTGAAAAAGTAGCAAGATCAATTCCTGAATTCGCCAAACAATATGAAGAGCACATGAACTCTCTTATTGATACTGAAGTGGAAGGTGAAGATAGAAAATGGCAAGCTGACTCTGGTTATTTGCACTTTCATAACGATTACCTGGATAGATCTATATTTAACAATTTATTTAACCTATCTTATTTGATGGATAATTTGAGTTTGCCATTCTTCAAAATAGAAGAAGAACCAGGTACAAATATTATTAGATTTGTTCCCGCAATTGATGTTATAATTCAGGGTAAGATTGATGAGCTTGGTGACAATTACCAAGAATATATCCAAGCAGAATATCTTGAACATCTTGACGAAATAACACTCAGAGGAAAACCAATTGAGAGTATCTTGATACATAATGTAGAAAACAAAAAAATGTTTAGAAAGTGTTTCACCTTTTTCAGTGCCCTGCAGGAGCCTTTCCGCGAAACTGAAATTGACATTGATAACATTTATATTGTTGTCAAGCTATTTCACCAAGATTGGCTTCCGAAGCCAGAATTCCCGAATTTTCATTTTTCAATTCATTCCCCGAACAGTATACCCGAGTTTAGGCCGGATTTAAACTTTATAGAGTTGAGTTTCAAACGCGATTATTTCCTGACTTACACCCAGATCAATATCGATCGAATAGATAGCAGTTTTGACACAAATTGCTTTGAATATGACCTCGACTTTAAAAACGGTAATTTTAATATGAGATCAGATTGTCTAACAGCTTGCTATTTGAATAAAATGAGAGACATATGCAAGCTATCGGAAGAAAATGTGCCATCACCTTTCTTGCTTAGAGCAGAAAGAATTGAAAATGACTTTATCAAGTTTATAAAACCTTGTTCAGATACAGCAGAAAATATCAAGGTTAATTTTGCCTGCGTTCAAGAATGCAAGCTTGACTGCAAGTTTAAGAATTATTTCCTGGGTGTTACCAGGTTCCATAAACACAATGAAGGCAGCACAATTTCCACGATAAATATCAGGCACAACGGTTTGCCAGATGTTTTTGTGAGACATTTACCCGAAACATCTTTCATCGCATTCATTAGTAGCTTTGGTGGACTCCTTGGCATGTGGTTAGGGTTGTCCATGATATCGATATTTGAAGTTTTATCAAGGACTTTCAAGACAATTAATATAACAAATACAATTAACTTGGTGAAAATCAAGCCTGAAAAAACATTCGCACAGCACAAGAATAATTCACCAAGGAGGTTAACATTCACTCATAGAGTTTGGACTGTTCATGATAAATAATTGAACTTTATCATTATTTTCTTCTAACTTGTTCTAGAGTAAATTGTTTCTATTTAAGTTATTGAATAAAAGATAAACATAAAGTTAAATTTGTATCATTTCATTTATTTTTTCAAACTTGTAATAATAAAATGTAACAAGGTCAAATTATATTCATTTGTTTATTTAGCTTTACCTCAATTTATTCTGAGCTTTAATGGTTGTGCTAATTGTGCTTGCTTAGCAAAATTGACTATGAAATTATAAATAGATTTTTTAATTAGTTTAGCTCATGTGTTATTAACAAGGTGATAATTTGGAGTTCTCAATTTTGAGATCAAAAAATGTTTCAAGATTAAATAAAGGCACAAAATTGACAAGATTGTAAAAATAATTATCAAGAATATTGTTATGTTTGAAATGCGATTGATATCCTTTTTGATCTGACATTTTGACCCTGAATACCACCAATCAAAGTCTTTAACCAGGCTTTTATTGACGCCATTTTGTGGCACAACCCTATCGTTTGTCTTCACGACTGAGTCTTCGTTAAGTTTTTGACACAAATCACAGAAATAGTGGTAACCCTTCTGTTGGACACAATAAGAGCTCTTCCACTGAAGATATGAATTGTATTTTTGTTTATCATTTGCCACGAGTTTGAGGTAATCCGAGAGATCTTCCATTGAGTGGAAGTCCTGGACATCTATGTAGGAGTGGTCGGGCATTATCTTCTTGTAATCGGCCGACCCGTGGACCACCGGAATTATGTCGTACTGTGCGGTGCGGAACAGCTTTTCGGTGACGTAGTCTTTGCACAGCTATTGATATATCAGAATATTCTGGTTAATGGATGAGCAGAGGGTGAGCGCTTAAAATGATTTCATCTAGCTCAGTGAAAAATTAAATAAAAAGCACCTAGTTCATTTAAAGCTTATTTATTTATCAAAAAATAACTAGAACATTTTATTTTAGAATTTATTCGAACTAGGCTTATTTTCCTCTCATACCTCCCTGCCCAACCCTGAATTACTTACAGAATTTTCCATTGCGAGGAAAAACTTGTAATTGTTGTTGATCATTTCGAAGCAAGAGTCATTTTTAGAACAATCTAGGTAAGTGCACTCCCCATAGATGTCAATATCAATATGTTTGGTCAATTCTTTCACCAGGTCCTCCCTATTACCCGGTGTATTACAATCGGACACAACCCAGGCAACTAACTTGGTCTTCTTATCAAAATGATCTTGGTTATTCCATTTCCGGTTACACTTGTGCACTGATCCGTATGGGGTGTATATATCTGAGTCACGCCTATAACTCATCCACCAATCAATGTTCTTGATTAATGGCTTGACCTTGAACTCCGAAGTTTTGTACGGCGGTTCCCAGTTGTAAAGGATCCACTTTTGGCCACTCCTGTGAAAGGGAGGCAAGTCTTTGGGCGTGACGTCAAACCAGTGGAACAAAATGGCGTCGCCGTCAATCAAACTGTTCCTATCGTCAGTCAGAAGACAATTACTGTAAGAACAGTTCAAATCACTGAACTTGAGGTCAGTCCAGGCGTTGCCCTCGAAATACTTTGTCCACAACAGTATCACTAACTTTCCATGAGTTGATTCTTGGATCAATAGCTTGCTTTTCGTGTGGACTTTACTTGTTATTAATATAAGATCGAGTTTATAAATAATGAACATGGTTATCACAAGAAAAAGGATGAGAGTTAATAAATATTTAAATCCAGGTTGTTTACGGCCATTCATTTTGAACACGCAGTTACAATAATAAATAGGCAAGATAAAAAAAGATTCTTATAGCATATTTTTCCTGGTTAATTAATGAATATTCAACTTAACTTGATCAAGTGTTGGCTGTTTAAAACTTATCAAGGACAAGTGATCTGCGATAAGGGATTAACCCTTTTATACCGCGCAAACTCCCATTTGGCGTCTGAGATGCAGATGCAAACAGTTTTATTTTTGTCCAAGATAACTAATCATGTTATTTTTTATCACTGAAATAAATTTCTAATAATTGACTTTATTTTGAAAGAAGTGAATTAAAAAATCACCATGGCAACATCGATTCAGTATTATTGTTTTTATGAATAATGGAGATTAAAACTAGATTAATATCAAAACGGCGGTACCACACTGTGCTAGAACAATAACAAGAACAATTAGAATTCAATTAAATTTTATTGCCCTCACGCTGAGAGTAATAAGTATTGAATTTGGTTGTCATGGTTGCAACGAAAAGTAAAACAAGCAAGATAAAATCACATTTTTTCGCTTAGAGCACAGCATAACTTATCTGTATTGAATATTATTCCAATATGAACTTGGTAATGAAACAAAATATTATTCAGGTTCAGCAGTAAAATATTCTTCTTATGAAATAATGTAGTTGAACTTATAGAATAAATAAAGTTAGCATGCAAGCAAGTCATTATTTCCTAATTTATATTATTATTTTAGATTAAATTCTCAGAGAAA
The DNA here is from genome assembly GCA_034699985.1 of Minunthozetes semirufus. NCBI lineage: Eukaryota > Metazoa > Arthropoda > Arachnida > Sarcoptiformes > Punctoribatidae > Minunthozetes > Minunthozetes semirufus. Next base: position 13,190 of record JAQIXD010000399.1, read on the forward strand.
TTATCGCAGGTTAACACGCAAGGTCAATTTTAATTTTTGTTTGCCCAAGTTTGATCTGTAAGAAAAATTGTTACGCAATCTCTCAAAACTAATTACAAATAAATTCATTAATGAAAAGACATCTGTTTTTTGGAAAATCTATTTTTAATTGAAAACTCAATTATCTCGCAAACACTCAAACCAAGAGCCAAACAAAGATGAAGTACCAGCTCATTCTGGTCACTTTTATTATCGTGGTGACAGTGATCGACGCGTTCATAATTATGCCGATCGATGACCAGGCATTGGTTCTTGCAATCAATGGTAGGGTTGAATTGAAAATAATATTTTTAATCTAACTTTCACCCAGATGGCCAGGAACAGTCCCTATTGACCAGGATCAAACGCGGTAGTGGCAGCGGTGGTAGTAGTAGCGGTAGTGGCAGCGATAGTTCCAGCTCCTCCAGTAGTGCCAATAAGAAGAATAACAAGAACAAGAAGTCGTCGAGCAAGACCACCACGACCACCCACATTATCAAGAAGAAGAAAAAGGGCGGCAGGGTCATTGAGGACACTGATGAGTCGGATAGTAAGTCTTCGGAAGAATGATCCTGTTCAAAGATTGAGGCTAATTTTATTAATTTAAAATTGCTTGATTATTGAGTTTTGAAAATAAAATTATCTATTTGTCTTCTTATTATTGATATTATTGTGATACACGCAAGGTGGTAGGCCTGGAAAATAAGTTAAATGTGCAAGAAGTTTTTTTTGAATCGATCTATCATTTTCTCTAAAATGGTTATCTTTTAGTTTGTTATTTATCAAGTGATTTGATTTGTTCAGGATAAAAATTACTTCTCCGTGGACTTTCAAGTTGAAATTAAGTTAAATAATGATGAGCAAGGTAGCATAATTTCTAATAGATTTTATTGTGAAACATTTTGCCTTTATACTCTTGCAATATTATATGACCATAAAAAATAATTAAATTTATCATGAAAAGAATCATAGAAAAATATTTATTCAAGCCAAGAACAAACAACAATGAATTAAATTTTATTGATTTACAAGATTAAACAATTTCTTTAACAAACAAACAAGTTGATTCACTAAAATTCTAATAAATAGAACTGGTTTTGATTTATTCTGTAACAAGATAATAAGGCCTAGATTCAAAACAACCAAACTCTTAAAAATGAAGCGCATTTTTCGTAAAATCAGCTGGAAACATTTATTCAAAGTATGCTCATGCATGTTTTGCGCCATTGGTCTCCTGTTCCAGTCGTCACAACTCTTGAGACAATACCTGAGCGGCAAAACTTACACGAGTATTAAAATTGGACAGATATTCAACGACACTCTCCATGGTCTAACAATATGCTCAGCGCGATATTTTTCACTAGATAAATTGCGTGGAATGAATCCAAACCTGGATAATCTAGCAGAATTATATAACGAATTATATAATAATTTTACTTCTTTATCAAAAGCGTATAAGAATAGCAAGGATAAGGACCAACAAGGTGATTACTGGAAATTATCAGAGAAAATTAATAAGATGATCGGTTCAGCCTACCGAGATATTTCTGTCTTCATAAAGGATATGATCTGGAATAATTCGCTCGATTCAAGGCTACTGTTTGATTCGACCAGGCCCTTTATTTCGAAGAGCGAGAGACTTTTCAATGTCAAAGTTATTGGCAAAAGAAATTTTCGTGGTGAAAACGTAATCGATGAACTTGATGATGAGAAGTTCAAAAATGGAGGCATCCCAGTTGAAAGCATCATGATCAATCCAAGAATAGATAAAAGCTATTATTACGACTCTCACCATAAATGTTTCACATTTTTCAGCTGGCTGCAAAAACAATGGCGAGATTTTCGCGTTGACCTTGATGAAATCAGGATTTTCGTGAACAAGAAAATTCTGAGTAAATTTGAGTCATACTCAGGCATGAATTATATTTTCACCTTGCACTCACCAAATTCATTGCCCGATTTAAAAACAGCCGAAAAATTCATTAAAATTTCTGGGAGAGAACCCATTGAAACAAAATCAATTGATTATCACCAAGTTCAAATTGATTTATTGAGCAGCAAATATGACACAAATTGCTACGAGTATGACCTCGACTATAAGTATGCGAATTTCAATATGCGGTCAGACTGTGTAACATCTTGCTATCAAAATTCATTAAGAAGCAAGTGTCAAGCAAATGGAATTGTACCAAGCTTATTTTTACTGAGGAAAGACCTGTTTGATCAACATGAAAATTTGACATTCTCAAGGCCTTGTCAAGAATCTGAAAATATTCTTAAAGATTGCAAGATCAAATGCAAAAATGATTGCAAGTTCAAATATTTTTCTTTTGAACCTTCCGGTAAAAAAGATTGCAACGATTGTCACGTGAGTATCCAGCACAGTTCAATGCCAGATATAAAGATAGTGCACGAACCAGAAGTCAGTTTCATCATGGTAGTTTGTAATTTTGGTGGCTTGCTGGGTATTTGGTGCGGCATATCTGTGCTTGCTATTTTTGATGATATTTTTATTATAATTACTAATTGCATTAATTTTAGAATTAACAAGGTAGCTATCAATAATATTTATACGAATAACTTTCAAATTTTATCCAATAACAGAAAAATGTCAAGGTTATCTTAGAACAATCCAAAAAACTTGCAAAAAAGCAACACGATACATGTAAATTAATAATATTTAGATCAAATATTATAAATAATTCAGTTTGGTAAACTTTCCTTATTATTCCAAATTATTCATGGTAATGGAAATAATATTCATTCTTGTATTTGATAACATAATAATATTATAATTAATAATCATTTGTCCTAATTTTTTTTATATAAACCACCCAGTTTAATTGAGAAAATATTATTGTCTTTTCTGTTTCAAACAAGAACAAAAGTCTAGAACAAACATTTCAATAGAATTTTTCAGAATTAAAGTTGGAGATTCTGATTTAGAGGAATCAAACATGATCATTTGATTTATTTTCATGGTCAAATTCAAATTTTGAACACGTTTAACTAGTGCAAGTAAAAATCTATTAATTCTCTTAAGAATGGATCGTCTTTTTCGTAGAATGAGCTGGCAACTTTTACTCAAATTATGTTCGGGCTTGTTTTGCACGGTCGGTCTTCTTTATCAGTCGTCACAACTCCTGGGACATTATCTGAGCGGCAAAACTTACACGAGTATTAAAATTGGACAGATATTCAACGACACTCTCCCTGGTCTAACAATATGCTGGAATCGGCTATTCTCGCTTGATAAATTGCAAGGCTTAAATACAAACCTAGATAATTTATCAAATTCATTCATTGATCTAAATAAAAATTATACTTGGTTGTCAAAAGCAATTGAAAACGAGTTCGATGAAAATAATTCATACATAAAATTATCAAAGCAAATTCAAGATAAACTCGAATCAATTAAGCATGAAATATCAATTTATCTGGAACATGTCATTTGGAGCAATTCATTTAATTCAGGACATCTTTTTGACTTGACCATGCCATTTATCTCAAATAACGAGAAACTTTTCACTGTCAAAGTTATTGGTCCTACTAATTACCCTGAAGAAAGTTCACCTGATCAATTTGGCATTGAAGGAACTCCAGTTGAAACTATCATGATTAATCCTTATTTTGATGGAAAATACTATCATTACCCACACCATAAATGCTTCACATTTTTCAGCTGGCTACAAAAACGATGGAGAGATTACCGTGTTGAGCTTGATGAAATCAGGATTTTTGCAAACAAGAAACTTTTGGCTCAAATTGATTTCGACTCATATTTCATGTTCACCTTGCACTCACCAAATTCGTTGCCAGATCTTAGGACAGTTGAGAAATTCCACCAGATTTTTTGGAGTGAAATTGGTTATGTAGAAAAATTAATGAATTTTCACCAAGTTCATATCGATCGATTGAACAGCAAATATGACACGAATTGCAAAGATTATGACGTCGACTATAAGTATGCAAATTTCAATATGAGATCAGATTGTATAACATTTTGCTATCAAAATTCAATGAGGAATAAGTGCCAAGAAAATGGATTTGTACCAAGCTTATTTTTATTAAGAAAAGAGTTAATTGACCAAAATAAAAATCTGACTTTTTCAAGGCCTTGCCAAGAACCTGAAAATATTTTTAGAGATTGCATGATCAAATGCAAAAATGATTGCAAGTTCAAATATTTTTTCTTCGACCCTCCTATTATAAAATCTTGCGATGATTGTCACGTGACAATAAAGCACAATTCAATGCCAGATTTAAAGATAGAGCATGTACCAGAAGTTAGTTTCATCATGCTAGTTTGTAATTTTGGTGGATTACTTGGCATGTGGTGCGGCATATCTGTGCTTGCTATTTTTAATGAATTATTCATTATAATTAACAAGTGCATCAATTTTAAATTTACTAACGTATCCATTACTAATAATAATAATAACTTGCAAATATTATTCAATAATAGAAAACGGTCAAGATTATCATAGAAAAATAGAACCAATGTAGCGAAAAATACCATGTTGCAATATTTATTTAATTTTAAAATGAATAAAACAATTTAATTAACTAATGTGTGAAAATAATTAATTTACGAATTGAAAAAGTTGATTAAATTCGGTTATTTTTCTTGGTCAAATAAAATTTTCAAACAACAAGCAATTATTTTTATAAATACTGTTTTGCAACAGGATCAAACAAATAAATTATCAGCTATTAAAAATAAAAAAATAAACTCTTAAAAATGACCCGTATTTTTCATAGAATGAGCTGAAAACTTTTATTCAAATTGTGCTCTTTCTTATGTAAAGAATAATATTTATTCAAAGGAAGGCAAACAATTAATTAAATAGAATTTTCACCCAATTTTATTAATCAAGATAATTAAACCATTTCTTTAGCAAATAAACAAGTTGTTCTAGTTGAATTCTTAGAAAAACAATTGGTTTCGATTTATTTTGCAGCAAGTTAGTAATAAGTAAAAGCTAACTTAAAAACAAACACTTAAAAATGAACCGTATTTTTCGTAAAATAAGCTGGAAACTTTCATTCAAATTGTGCTCTTGCTTATTTTGTGTCATTGGTCTCCTCTTCCAGTCGTCACAACTCTTGGAACAATATCTGAGCGGCAAAACTTACACGAGTATTAAAATTGGACAGATATACAATGACACTCTCCCTGGTCTAACAATATGCTTGAGGCGATTTTTTTCACTTGATAAAATTCGCAGATTGAATCCAAACCTGGATAATCTTTCTGAATTATTTAACGATTTATATGATAATTATACCTTGCTATCAAAAGCGTATCAGAATAGCAAGGATAAGGACAAACAAGATGCTTACTGGAAATTATTAGATAAAGTTAACAAGATGATCGTTCCAACCTATCGAGATATTTCAATCTTTGTAAAGAATATGTTCTGGAACGATTCTCTCGATTCAAAACTACTGTTTGATTCGAGCACGCCCTTTATTTCAAATAGCGAGAGACTTATCAATTTTAAAGTGATTGGCAGGAAAAGTTATCTTGGTGAAAATTCAAACGATGAATTTGACAAAGAGCAGCTCGAAAACGGGGGAATCCCAGTTGAAAGCATCATGATCAATCCCAGAATCGATAAAGCCTTCTATTATGATACCGAGTCTCATTATAAATGTTTCACATTTTTCAGCTGGCTACAAAAACAATGGCGAGATTATCGCGTTGACCTTGATGAAATCAGAATCTTTGCAAACAAGAAACTTTGGGGAAATTTTGAGACGTACTCAGGCCTTAATTTCATACTGACCTTGCACTCACCAAATTCCTTACCCGATTTGAAAACAGCAGAAAAATTCATTAGATTTTCTGGGAGTGAAACTCCTATTGAATCAAAATCAATTGATTATCACCAAGTTCATATTGACTTATTGAGCAGCAAATATGACACAAATTGCTATGAGTATGACCTCGACTATAAACATGCGAATTTCAATATGAGATCAGACTGTATAACATCTTGCTATCAAAATTCATTGAGAAACAAATGTCAAACAAATGGAATTGTACCAAGCTTGTTTTTATTGAGGAAAGAACTGTTTGAGCAAGAAGAAAATTTGACATTTGCTAGACCATGCCAAGATTCTGAAAATATCCTTAATGATTGCACGATCAACTGTAAAAATGATTGCAAGTTCAAATATTTTTTCACTGAAAGTTCCAGCAAAAAGGATTGCAACGATTGTCACGTGAGTATCCAGCACAGCCCAATGCCGGATATAAAAATAGTACACGAACCAGAAGTCAGTTTTATCATGCTCGTTTGCAATTTTGGTGGTTTGCTCGGTATGTGGTGCGGCATATCTGTGTTAGGTATTTTTGATGACATATTCGTTCTAATGATCAAGTGCATTAATTTTAAAATTGGAAAAGTAACTATTACAAATAAAAATTATAATAATAACAATTTCCAGATAATTTTAAATAATCAAGTACGCACAAGTTTGAATAACACTATTAGAATTCCTAGAGTAAATTAACTTTTGAAATAATTAACTTAAATAAACTTGTCAAATTTGTTTGCTGTAAAAATAATTATTTATTTAATCTAAATATAACATAAGATAAATAAGTTAAAGGAAACTCATGATAAGAATATAATTCAATCCCGCGATGTATAGGTATTGATAAAACTCCCAGTTATTCATCGGAAACAAATCATAGCAATAGAACCCAATCTCACGTCCACTCAGTTTCTCAATGAATCCCAATATCTTCAGCCGTTGTCTTAAACTCATCCGAATTGTAGTGATTATTCTTGAGTAGCGTTTCGGATGAAATAGAGTAACAGCGGTGACCCAGGTGCTCATCTCGTGTCTTGCACTGATCCGAATGCTGTGGTTTATTATGTAAAATAGCTTTGAATATGACTTATGTGCAGAAGTGCTGATCCAAGTGCTCATAACATTCATATAAACCACAGCTAAGAAACACGTGATGAATATGAAAAAGGTTAATATTCTTCCCATTATAGTTGTGTCACTCTTATGGGAAATATATACCATTGTCTGAAAAGGTATGGTTACGATGTAATAGATTACGAAAGTAATCATTTTGAAGAAGTGGTTGAATTTCTTGGTTAATATCTCGATATAATTGTGTTCATTGATTGCATACATCAATAGATTTATATTCGAGTGCTTTAGACTTAAATCTATTTTAGTATTTATTTCATTGAATTTGATTTTCAGATAAAGAGCGGACACAAACCATAGTTGAAATCCACCCCAAATTACAGCCACTGACTGCTGAATGACAATAAATACATTTATATTAATGATTATCCAGCAAATCCATAATTTCCAATTGTTCCCGATACTAATGATAATTACTGCTGTTAATATTAGGTGCATAATAAAGACCCAAGCTAATATTACAAAGAAAATTGGTTTAATCCAGCAATTCATCAGTAAATTGATTTTAAGGGCGTATTTGCGGAGATTATCCCTTTTCATGGGATATTTAATCAAATTGTACTTGATATCACGAAAAATGTCTGCAAAATAGAGTGTCCTGGTTTGTTCTTGATATGTTGTTATTCCGCCCATTAAGAGGACAGTGAATACGATCATGGTTATAACATACAAGACCAAAGTAGGGCTTCCCAAAAAGTATGCCCCATTTAGAATGTAATTGTTGACTGTTTCATCACTTGATAGTAAACCAATACATCCCCTTATTATGAAAAGAGCGAGAAACACCCTGGTCAGAATAACAATAAAATATCGCCATCTCACTTGTGCCCCGGCTTTATAATGATCTAGGTCGGTTAGTACAACTAAGAAATTTCTCGATAGGAACACCTGAGTACTATCAATTGCTTTGAAAATATCAGCTTGATCATCCAAAAGTGATTTCGCACGCTTCTTCACTTTGGATGGTGCAAGTTTTAATAGAAAGTCCGCCATTTTATTCTTGGTTACTTTAAAAGAATTTTTCACTAATATTTAAACGATAAAATATTGTGACTCACCTGAAATACAACTGATTTATGATTGGATCTAAAATCTTAATAAACCGTTATTAATCGATAATGAAGCATTTTAAATTAGGTACTTGCTTTGTTTCGGTGATTTAATTCAAGAAACCATGGCAGCTAACTTATTTTAAATCGATCATCTAGAAATAATACCTCGATTGTTGAATTCTAGAAAAACTATTCACATGGCCAATTTATTTAATTATAAATTTACGTGCAATAAATGACCATTTTTAAATTTTACTGATATTTCATAATTAATCGAGATCTATCAAAAATCATTATAATTATTGATTTAGCATTACATCTAGCGAAATTTAAGCTCTTTATCACAAAAATAGTTACTCGTACACAGATAACATATGAAAGCACAGTCACCTGCACAGAATACACAAAATTAGCCTCGAATTGAATTATCAACAAAAGATAACAAGTTTAGATTACAGGATGTTATGGTAGACCGATATAACTCCTTATTTGGAAATACGAGAAAAGTTTCATTGATGTGATTACTCACTGTTAGATTGACAGCTGAATATAAAAGAGGAGTTTTTCAGATAAAATGTATATAACACCTCTGAAAATACTACTGACTATTAGTCTTTGAAATAAAACATTTTTTTATCCTGATTATTTTTTGCAAAATAAATTTATTATTTAATATTAATTTAAAATGAGCAATGAAAATTCTGATATCCCTTATGGCAAAATTGATGACGAAAAGTGAGTAACAAGATCATTTTAATTTAAAATTGAATTAACTTGCTTGATTAATTAAAACTATCTTGATACTTAAGTGAAAATGCTGATGAAATAAAAGATGGAAATAAACTAATTGAAAAAGAAGAAAAAATTGAACCTGTCGGATTTTTTGCACTGGTAATTATAACTTTTTGAGACATTTTCAATTTATCAAGTTCAGAAAATTATTAACAAGGTTATTATTTTAGTTCCGATACTCTTCGTGTTTTGACAAGCTCCTCATATTAATCGGGGTTATATTCGCTATTCTGAGCGGATCAGGACTCCCTGCGCTCATGGTATTCACTGGACAGATAACCAATGTGTTTGTCGAGTATGACATTTTCCACGGGATAACCAAGTTTTGGCAAGATCAGAATGCCACACAATTTTACCATGATCATTTAGAAGGGAAGAATAGCACAGAATTTTTCGAAATTATGAAAGAGAAAATGCCCTTGTTCAATTTGGACGTAACTCAAGTTCGACTGAAAATGAACCAGGAGCAATTTGTTGACGAACTTAACAAGACTATTTTCCTGGTGCCGCCCAACCGGGATTATGAGCACCGGTTTATCCAGGGTGCAAATAAGTGGAGCTTTTTTAGCCTGGGTGTCGGTGGTGTCTTTCTGGCCTTTTGCTATGTTATGGTAACTACCCTGAGCGCGACGGCAAATAACCAAGCTCATCGAATAAGGATTAAATTTTTCAAGGCCATTTTGAGGCAAGATATGACCTGGTTCGATACAAAATCTGTGGGCGATTTTGCCAGTAAAATTACCGCGTATGTAAAAATAACCAAGCTAATTTTATAGAATATAAATATTTGAACTAGCTGAAAATTTGACAATGTTTATTTTATTTTTCTCAAGTGATCTTGATAAAATTCAAGAAGGAATTGGCAGCAATGTAAGTTTACTAAAAAAGTATCTTGTTACTTATTGATTTAAAATGATTTTTCAAAATCATCAAGGTGACCTTGTGCATCCTATCGATATCAACTACGCTGTTCTCGTTGGGAACAGCCTTTTATTACGGATGGGAATTGACCCTCGTAATATTGTCTATAGCACCAGTTATGGTGATCTCGAAGAAGATTATCGCAAAAGTGGGTTAAAAATTGGGTGAAATTCAACTAAACCTGCAATAAATTCTTGTTAAACCCTCACCAGATTCAGGCCAAGTATTCTACAACAGAGGCCGACTCCTACAGCAAAGCCGGTGCCGTCGCTGAAGAGGTGTTGTCTGCCATCAGAACAGTCTATGCATTCGGTGGTCAGCAAAAGGAAGTCGAAAGATATGACCAAAACTTAGGGCCGGCGAAGAGGAGCGGCATTAGGCGGTCCTTCTTCTCAGCCCTAGGACTGGGTATTATGTTTCTGTGCTTATACTGTATCTATGGTCTGGGCTTTTGGTATGGGGTCAGACTCATAATCAGGTCCATCCACGACAGGAGCCATGCGTACGACGCCAGCACTTTGCTGGTGGTCTTCTTCACGATAATGACCGGTGCCTTCAGTATAGGACAGACCACTCCTTACTTCGAGGCGTTCGCTCAGGCGAGGGGTGCGGCGGCCCTCATATACCAAGTGATTGAGCGCCGGCCAGACATAGACAGCAGTTCTGAAGAGGGGGTAAAACCTGAAGAGTTTACCGGAAGGGTTGAGCTCAGAGATGTGCAGTTCTCATACCCGGCCAGACCTGATGTGCCAGTCCTTAATGGGCTCACACTTATCGCAGACCCGGGAGAGACAGTAGCTCTGGTAGGACAGAGTGGTTGCGGCAAAAGCACAGTCATTCAACTGATACAGAGGTTTTACGACACCAGTGATGGTCAGGTGCTTATCGACGACAGGGATGTGCGAGAGTTGAACGTCGGTTGGCTTAGAGATCATATCGGAGTCGTTGGTCAGGAGCCGGTGCTGTTCGGCTGTTCCATAGCCGACAATATAAGACTGGGTTATAGTGAGGCCACCGATGAAGACATTGAGTCAGCGGCCAGGGATGCGAACGCCTATGACTTCATTATGGGTTTACCCCAAAGGTTTGACACTCTGGTGGGCGAACGGGGGTCTCAACTCTCTGGCGGACAGAAGCAGAGGATAGCCATCGCCAGAGCACTGGTCAGGAAACCGAAGATACTTCTCTTAGACGAGTCTACCAGTGCTCTCGATATGCAGAGCGAGGCTATAGTCCAGACAGCGCTGGACAGGGCTAGTGTTGGCAGAACCACATTCATTGTCGCCCATCGCTTGTCGACCATCAGATCCGCTGATAAGATAATTATCTTAAGTTGTGGTAAAGTGGAAGAAGAGGGAACTCACGAGGAACTGCTGAAAAAGGAGGGGATGTACTATAATCTCGTCAAAGCACAGCAACAAAATGACCAGGAATTCGATAATAAGGAAGTTCCAGATCCAGGCAGCCCTCCAGAACCACTCAACCGGGCCTTAAGTATCGAAAGCCAAGATAATGTCCCTGAAATTGAAAGGAAGGACAGTCTTGTAGTAAATGACAAGAAAGGGAAGGGCTCGCCATCATTGGTCAGACTACTCGGTCTTTTAAAATCAGACAAATGGCTGATAACTGTCGGCTGTCTTATGGCACTCCTGATGGGTCTGTCTATACCCGCGTTCGCTATTATATTCGGTAGTATTCTTGGAGTGTTATCTCAGCCATCAACTGATCAAATTGAAAAGGATGTGCTCTTTTACTCGCTATTATTCGTGGGTATGGGCGTTGCCACAAGTTTAGCAAGTTTCTTCCAAGTAAATTTTGAAAAATTCACCATGCTCATTTATTTATTCAGCTTATTCTTGGATAGTATTATCTCTTTGGGGTTTGTGGCCAACGGTTAACAATGAGACTCAGAAGAATGGTCTTCAAGACAATGTTGAAGCAAGAAGTAGCATGGTTCGATGACCAGGATAATAGTACCGGCGCCCTCTGCTCTCGCCTCTCGTCTGACGCGTCCAGTGTTCATGGGGTCAGCCCTTAAGGCGAACATCAATTAATTTCATTAATACCTTTCTGTTGACAGTCCGCCAGCGCCCGACTGTCCACTCTGTGTCAGGCGGTCTCCACACTATCGGTGGGAATAGCCATCGCTCTGTACTATAGCTGGAAGTTAGGACTGGTTATGATGTGCTCAATGCCGGTGGTGTTCGCCTCCACTTACTTCCAGTTGAGTAAAATAGGCGCTCATATCAAGGGAGAGAAGAAAGCGCAAGAGGAGGCCTCGAGGGTCAGTCCAATTAACCGTTCCTTCCATCTAATAATCACGTGTTTATGCAGATAGCGGTGGAAGCGATCAGTTGTATCCGAACCGTCGCGTCTCTACATCAGGAGAATTCATTTTTGCTGAGCTATACCGGTGCCCTCCAGACCCAGTTCAACAGGTCAAAGGTGATGGCACATTTGCGTGGCATGACCTTTGGCATTTCTCAAAGCGTGGGTCACGTATGCTATGCTATGGCGCTGTTCTATGGGAGCCGACTCATGATCAATGATGAGCTCAACTATGGGGACCTTTTCAAGTAATTTCACCTAGAACAAATAAAATTTCAGGATTATCATGCGTGAAATCTTGCCCTAGATGTGTGGATGGGATCATATCGGGAACGCTTGTGGTTGGACAGGCGGTAGCCTTCGCCCCCGACTACCAAAAGGGACGATTGGCGGCCATTAATATATTCAAACTGTTGGACAGAAAGCCTAAGATTGTTGTGAACGAGAGTTCGGGCGAAAAGCCCGCCTCCTGTGAGGGTAGTCTCAAATTCAATGCAATTGAGTTCAGTTACCCGACCCGTCCTAAAGACAAAGTATTGAAAGGCTTGTCCTTTGATGTCCCAAAGGGTCAGACTGTGGCACTGGTCGGCACCAGTGGCTGTGGAAAGAGTACTGTCATTCAACTGATCCAACGGTTCTATGACTGCGATGCCGGCGAAATGGTCAGAATTACCTGTCCTTTAATTGATCAAGCAAGCTTATTTTTAAAATTATTTCATCTTGAAGCTTTTGGACAGCCATAACATCTCCAATTTGAACATTCCATGGCTCAGACATAAGTTAGGGATTGTGTCTCAAGAGCCGGTCCTCTTCGGCTACAGTATAGCAGAAAACATTGCTTATGGCGACAATACCCGTGCCGTAGGGCTGAGCGAAATAGTGAGGGCTTCAGAGAAAGCAAATATACATAACTTTATAAAATCACTTCCTTTGGGTTACGACACACCCGTCGGCGCCAAAGGAACGCAACTCAGTGGCGGACAGAAGCAGAGGATAGCCATCGCAAGAGCGCTGGTCAGAGACCCTGATATTTTACTCCTGGACGAGGCTACCAGTGCTCTCGACACAGAGAGTGAACAAGTTGTTCAACAGGCTCTGGATGAGGCCCGAGAGGTATGACCAGAGCTCCAGAAAGTTTTGATTCTTAAACAATTTGCTTATCATAGGGACGGACCTGTATTGTGATCGCGCACAGGCTCTCAACCATACATAACGCAGACAAAATAATTGTGGTCAATAAGGGACGGGTAGTTGAAGAGGGCAGCCATAAAGAGCTAATTGAAAAAAGAGGCGTATATTTTAAGCTCTATAATGTTAATAGATAAAGTAAATGTTTAGCCTAGGTGAATTTCCAAAATAAACATGTTTGTTCAAGTGAAGATAAAGGTGAATTTATTAAATACAATTTATGGTCTTGGTAAATTATTAATTTATGAAATCAGACAAACTTTATTGAATTTAAGATAATTTATTAAAACTTATTATAATAAAGTCAAGATTAGTAAATAATTTGATCCAGCAATGCATAAGTATTGATAAAACTCCCAGTTATTCATCGGAAACAAATAATAGCAATAGAACCCAATCTCACGTCCACTCAGTTTCTCAATGAATCCCAATATCTTCAGCCGTTGTCTTAAACTCATCAGAATTATACGCGAGAATAGTCTTGGATAAGGATCGTTAGCAACAGTAGAAAAGGTCCTTTGGAAATGGTTGCTTGGCTCGTGGCCTGTTTTGACCCGAATGGATGGGTTGTTTCTATGGCTGACCCGAACACCAAGATTTAAAAATTTAAATACCTTTTGATAGGACTTATGCGCAGAAGTGCTGACCCAAGTGCTCATCACATTCATGTAAACCACAGCCCCGAAACAGGTGACGAATACAAAACTGGATCCTATTCTTCCCAATAGAGATGTGCCGCTCTTATGTGAAATATAAGAGCGGCATAAAATATATGATTTATAGCATTGTCTGGAAAGGTATGGTTACGATGTAATAGATCACGAATATAAACAAACCGAACGTATGGTTGAATTTTTCGGTTAATATCTCGATATAATTGTGTTCATTGATTACATCCAACAATAGATTTATATTCGAGTGCTTTAGACTTAACTCTATTTTATCATTGATTCCATTGAACTTGTATTTGAGGTAAATGGCGGCACCAAACCATAGTAGGAATCCGCCCCAAACTGCGGCCAGTGTTTGTTGAAGGGCGAAAATTCCGTCCACATTATAGATTAGCCAGGCAATCCCCAATATCGAATTATTCCCCCTAGTAAAGCAAATAAGTGCTGTCAAAATTAGGTGAACTAGGATTCCGAACACAAATAGAAAGAGAAATATTGGTTTAATCCAGTAATCTATCAGTAAATTTGCCCTTTTCATGGGATATTCCAACAAATTGTACTTGATGCCATGAAAAACTTCGGCCATATAAAGTGTCTTCGTTAGTTCTTGGTAAGTTGTTATCACAATCAAGATGAGGATTGAGAATGTAATCATCAAAGTAACCGATACGAACAAGAACGGGTTTCCGAGTAAAAGTGTGATGTTTAGAATGTACTTGCTCATTGTTTCATCGCTTGATATTACGCCCATAAAACATCGCATTGCGACACTAATCCTGGTAAATAAAACTATCCGATCTAACTTGTACTCCTGCTTTATACTCAGCAAGGTCTCTTGTTGCGAGCAAGAAATTTCTCGTTACCAAAGCAT
>JAQIXD010000400.1:0-27908 GCA_034699985.1 Minunthozetes semirufus
TTCAAAATTGACCGTGGCATTGATTTTTAAATGAATTTCAAAGCATTTTTGGCCGAATTTTTGGCCAAGGTTCACACCCAGGGTTAAATTCACCTTCAAATCGAGCAAAAATAAGAGTAAATACGTGGAAAGGGATGGGGAAAGGGTTTCTCAATACTTATAATTTTCACATTAATTTAGGGACAAAATGTTCTCAAAAATTGTACTCAATTTAGACATTAATCAAAACAAATGCACAAAAATGTTCAGTAATTTTGTACCAATAATTTGAGACTTTCTATTCAGTGATTAATTAATTAATTATAGGCTTACATTCCCAATTACCTGACCAAGGTTATACTGGTTGTATTGGTTATATTATTTTGTTACTCAATTCTATAATTCTAAATAACTCTGATATGTCTCTCATGAGATCATTCTATAAAGAATGGTACGACTCTTCACATATAAATAGTTTGCTGGAATATATTCTCATTATATTTAAATTAGTTCTGACTTTTGATGAACAAAATGAATGGTAAGAACCAAAGGATAGAATATTTTGTAAAGTTTTTTCAAGAGCATATATTCACTTCAAAATTATGTTGTTCTACAGTTCATAACGAGTGTGAAAAGAAAGTTTATCTGAGAAGGTATTCCTTACCGAAAATTAATTGCAACTTCCCCTCCAAATGCAATGATTTTGATGCCGACCCTCGAAATATAGAGTGGTTGCAGTGGATATACCGATCGAGTTGTTTGTCTAAAGAAGCGTTTGATAAAATCAAAGGAACTGGTCTTATGAGTGCCTACTTTTACCCCTTTTGCAAAGATATCAATCGCTACGAATGTCTGGTAAAGCTATTTGTGCTGTTCTTTGTGTTTGACGATCACACAGAGAACAAAGAGGGACAAATTGCTAGAAATCAAAGGCAGTCCATAAGAATTTGGAAACAATTCGGACAAATCTTCGATAAACTGGAGGGAAAGCCTGACATAGATATGATGCGTTGGGAGCCCTATGTTCTCATCCTTTACTCAGTTTTGGAAAACGTTTACCGAAATTATAATTTAGTTCAAAAAAGACGATTCATTAAAGCCTGGAAACTATATATGACGGGTAATCTCGAAGAAACGGAATTCCTGTCAAAAGGATTAATGTTTAACAGTATTGAAGAACTAACTCAGGTATTGACCACTCTTTTTATTGGAGGAATACATTGAAATTGATTATTGATTCTAAAGTTTAATACATTTTGAAATAATCTCTGATTTTGTGCCAACAGATGAGAATCAAATCTGTCGGAGCTATCGCTGCCATTCAAATCATCGAATATGCGGATCAGCTCTTTGTTCCCCAACATGTCTGGGATGACAATCGGTGGGAAAAGCTCTTAAATCTGGTTTCAATTAATATCTTTTACGTAAACGACTTCTTCTCGTTTGAGAAAGAGTTGAGAGAAACGAATGACTTGAATAAGATGTTCAATACTGTGGCACTCATTTCACAATTGGATGGAATTCCTATCGAGAAATCATTGGAGAAATTGTCAAAAATGATTGACGACAACGAGAAGGAGATCTTTGACCTCGAAATTGAAATAATGAGTGAAGAAAACTGTCTGTCAATCACTAAATCATTCATTAATCGTCTCAACCATTTGATTGGCGGACACACAAAGTCTACCACTCTTTTGGACAGATATAACAAATTGAAGTGAAATCACAAACATTTGTAATTCGTTGGCCATTAGGACAGCCATAAAACGTTTATAATTTGTGTTAAATCGAATTTCGATAATAAATTCAATCAAAAAAATCTCTGATTTTTATTTCAATTAAATATTTGTTTCAAAAGTGAACACAATTTTCATAATTTGTATAAACTTTTGTCTTAAGAGGTGAGCGTCGGCACAGACTATGCCTACAAAATAATGTCTAAAATTGAAAGTCTATTAATAACTATTAGAAACTAAGAAGTATAGGGTCGGGGCTTATATGAAGCCCTGTTTTTGGCCCTCAAATCGTCATAAGTGGTAAATGACTGCTCTTTTTGTTGGTTGTCGTCATCTCTGAAGTCAGCGAACTCTTGAGGGCCATAACCGAAAGCATCGCTTTTGGTCGGGTGCTCTTCCCAATAGGGATTCGTGGCCTCAGGCTGTTGTCCTTCGCTGGCCATTCCTGTGTCCTGTCCCTCGTCTACGTATATCCCCCGACGTCTTCTCATAGCAGTGACAAAGGGTGAGCGCGAATCAGAGTTAATGAGTCGGTTCTCACAGACGCGACGGTAACTGAGTTTACCGACAAACCAACCGCCAAAAGTACCGCTCAGAATATGCCACGTCTTGGGTCGCATATTCTTCTGGTTCGCGAAGAAAAACATTGCGGCACAGATACCCACCGATAGAGGAAGACATCGATACCAAAAGCTTTCTTTATTACATTGACGGAGAAGCGCAAAGTCTTCCTGACTTATGGCCGGAATTCCTTCGGCAGACTTCTGGAACCGACTATTAGCGGTCCTTTCGTTAAACTTTTGGTACAAATTTGTCTCATTTTGGGGATAAGTTTGTGGCTTTTGTTCA
The DNA here is from genome assembly GCA_034699985.1 of Minunthozetes semirufus. Taxonomy (NCBI): domain Eukaryota; kingdom Metazoa; phylum Arthropoda; class Arachnida; order Sarcoptiformes; family Punctoribatidae; genus Minunthozetes; species Minunthozetes semirufus. Next base: position 2,565 of record JAQIXD010000400.1, read on the forward strand.
TCAAATTCACTGAAAGTTTCTTTATTGTCCCTCTTATTTGATGAGGTATAAGACATTTGTGGAAATCGATGGTCTTTTTATCAGAGAATTACTTTAATTATCTGAAAATTAATTAAAATTTATTTTATAAAACATTTTTATCAAAATCTGAGCAAAAGTTACCCAAAAATAGTTTGAGAAATGAGTCTATCATTTGAAATAATTGATCAGAATTTCGTGGAAACAAAACCATAGATTTGGTGACTAAAGAAGAAGAGATTCCGTGAATCCAAAGATAATTAATTCCCGAATTTAAATGGATTTTAAAATTGTTATCAAAATTCATTCAATGAATGAAAAACATAACGAAATTGTAAACACAATTTCATGTGATTTTAAAACCCATTCATAAAATACGCGAACTTTTAATCTCTGATAAAATGTATACAAAATAAACACTAAAAACATTTCAATTGACTTAAAATACAAATAAAATTCATTTTAAAATATAATTGATTTTAAATCAAAATTGTGATAAAACTAATCTTTGAACTTCAATTAATTTAATTTTTGATTATCCTGGTTAGAAAATAATCATTTGATCTATAATTGAATCAAATAAATGGTGAAAAAGCTTATGTTTACATAACTAAGATGTACTGCATTTCATTGTAAAAGTTGTTTGTCTATAGAAATGATTTTGTTATACAAACTGTATATCAAAAGTATTACTCAATGTTTTGATTTCAAAGTATTTCCAAACTGTGAGTAATCAAAGATAAAGTCAAGTATTTAATGAGTCAATCGTTTATCCACTGATTTCCAGATTTAAACACAATTTATATACATTTTTAGAGTTTGTTTAGTTTTTAATCAATTGTCTTAAAGACTGTGACATGAATTTCTTCAGCAAAAAGCCAACTCCCGAAGGTTTGATTTGATCCAAAAAGTGATGCTTTACTAACCGTTTGATTTCTTCAGAGCAAATGCGGGCACAGAATCGGGAACTGAGGAAAGCCCAGAGAGACGTCGAAAGGAGTAAAAACGATATCGAAAAACAGGAAAAACAGTTAGAAATGCAGATCAAGAAAGCGGCCAAAGAGGGCAACAAACAGTTGTGCTCTGTTTTGGCCAAACAATTGGTTCAATTAAGAAAATCCAAGACACGGACGGTGACAGTCGGTGCTAATATCGGCGCTATTGGTTCGCAAACTAAGATAATTCAGGCGAACAACAAAATGGCCGAAGCGATGGCCAATACCTCAAAGGTATGTCTTCTTCTTCTTCTTAGAGATAATTTGTGGACTAATATCTGATTTATTTTGATGTCCAGACGATGTCCAAAATGAACGCTCAGATAAAACCGCAACAAATAATGAAAACAATGCAAGACTTCGAGAAAGAGAACACAATTATGTCAATGAAAGACGAAATGAGTCAGTGATCAGCACTTCTTGTCCTATAATAATCCCAAAACTTATTGATATCTTGTCTTCTCTTTTAGTTGAGGACACTCTCAGCGGTATTCTGGATGAGTCGGGCGATGAGGAGGAACAGGACGCAGTGGTGGCACAAGTACTCGATGAGATCGGTATCGAAATCACGGGAAAGGTATGCAATAATTGTCTCTCAAAGTGATTGTCATATAATCTAATCATTTGTCTTCACTGAACAGATGGCGAGCGCTCCCCTTCCCTCCAAAGATTTGGGTTCGACCTCAAAGTCCAAGTACTCCGACAGCGAAATTGAGGCCCAATTGGCGAAACTGAAGATGTAGTCAATCCTTTACCCATAGATTTGCACAGAATTGAGAATATATTTTGTTTTATCTCTTTATCACACAATTTGTTATTTAATTGACTCTTAATTTGTATATAATATTAATATTTGAAATTCAATTCAATTATTAAATAACTTCTAATTATTTATATCTTAAGAAACAAATGATTAATGAATTTAATAATGAATTCTTGACTAAAATCTTGTGAACGGAATCATTGGGTTTTGACTAAACTTCTAAAGGAATTCGTGAATCACTAGTAATGACCAGTTTTATGGTGTGTTTGCATAAATTGTTTGCAATTTTCACTAATATTTGACTCAATTTGTGCTAATTTTTAGACAAAGTCTTTGGAAATTCATTTAAATCGAGTGATAGTTAACGTGTAAGCAATGGTCAGACTTTCCAGATCTGATAGAAAACCCACTCTTCCATAAAAGAGGGCACATATGCGGAGCTTCGGCTAAACTCTACTTTTATGGGAAGACTTCTTAGAAGCTCTTCATATGTATTGAGCGTTGATTTGCAGCCGATTCCGATCGCCTACAGAAACAAGAATCAGATTCTGAGTATTCCTCCGGAATTAGTGTTCATTACTCACGTGATTAAGATATTTGCCATTAGGTCTGACCAACTGAAGGGCCAGATTCAGAATGCGTTTGAAAAAAGCCCACAACTCGTCATCTGATTCCAAAATGGCGTCTTTGCTGTCGTTATCACTGATCGGAATATCAGTCAAATCATTGAAGACATAATCAAAGGAACGGTTGCTTTGAATGTATTGCTCCATATATTTGATGCAATCGCCGACAATCACCTTATAATTAGGTCCGTCAAAGTTGTCCAGATCTGAACCACAGGCGCCGCGAAGGTATTTACGGCAGGAGTTCATTACCATAGCGTCGATGTCAACCATTGTCACGAATTTTGGCTCTTCTTTGAGCAGTTCGTGAAGAAGGCCTCCGTCGCCGCCGCCCAGAATCAGAATGTCTTTGTCTCTGTAGGAGATGTTCCCGAAATCCATTATACCTCGAGTGTAGTTGAGGTCACATTCGGCCAAATTCTGTAAGTCATCCAAAAGAAGACAATTTCCGAGTGACGGAGACTTAAGAATTTTGACGCACTGGAAGTCCGACTTCTCCTCGAAGAGGATCTCATCGAAATCATATTCGAGTAGCCGTTCGTCAGAAGAGGTGTAATAATTGGGAACAGCTGTGGCTCTCTTCACAACCGGCAGTCTCTCCACTTTTGACACATTTAGCGCTGAAATCAATTTTGAGCGCAATTTCTCTCCGTTTAAGTTATTTAAGAGATAACTACTCTTTGACTTTAATTCTTCACCGGATTCTACACATTCTTCGGCGTTCAATGACACCAGTCTTTGACTCGAATAAAGCCGGAGAGTAATCGTTAAACGATTATCTTTGGCGCCGAAGATAACGATCAGACCATCGCAGAGTTGGACCCGACTAATGACAGAAAGGCCGGCAAAGAACTGCCGCTTAAGAACCGATTCGATGATATTCTCATCAAACTCTTGATTCGGCGGTAATTTGAATGAGAAGAGAGAATTCCTTAAAGACATTGCGTGTGAACTGATTCTTGTAAACAAACGAATGGCGCGATTATCTTCAGACCAATTATTTATGTAATTAATTATCAAATGAATAATCAATTAAAGACTGAATGCTATTAATGGCAACACTTTTATAAGTGATTTTAATTTTTATCATAACTTCAATTAAAGTCAAATATAAAACAGTAATCAATATTAGAGTTTGTTTTTTGGGGTCAAATGTTTATCACTAAATGTGAGAGTCGTTTGCATTTTCAGTCTTATGGTGTGCTCTGCAGTGCTGTCGCTCAGCCCTAAATCCCTATCAAACGTAGCCTATGGTTCGCCTTTTAATTGGATTTTCTCTAATATTCTTCGCATGAATTCCTGTCTTAACACAGAATCCAAGAATATTTTGGCACTACTTTTGTCATAACAATTGTTTGCATAAATTATTGCTAAGAATTTCAAAAGCAGTTCCAGTCCTGTCTTAAGCCTAATATTAATTTGAAAGGAAGTGCAAAATGAACTCCACATCAGATTATGGGAATTTTTTTCCCACTAATCGTCAGTACTTTTATCTGTTTTAGGAATTTGTGATAAATGTCTTGAATTGTGTGACTTTACCCCACCCTTAGAGTCGGCTTCACTTAAATGCTTTCCAAGAGATAATCAATTGGTTTCTCAATTAATAATTCATAGCCTTTCAGTCAAATACAGACCATTTTGATAGACAATAAATGATCTAGAACATTCTAAATTCAAATCATATGATCAAATATCATGAATATTTTATTAATTGAATGTCAGAAATAGATACGGGATTGTTCTCGAACAACACCTGACTCAGCACATGTCGGAAACTTTATTCCTTCCCTGATATCAGAGTTTAAAAATTTTATTTTTACTGCAATTCATAAGAATTTGATTTCACATCGATTGAAATTTTATCCAGTTCACATATCTAATATTATCAATTCAATTATCTTGTTTTGAATCCCGGATTCGTCCAAAAATATATACCAATTGGTGACCTTCTTCTTGAAAAAAATCGATTAAACTTGTTTATGTCAGGATCTGTAAGACTGACATAATATTACATTTGACGCCTACTCTCAAAAGTTTCAACTTTTCAACGCATTTGAATTAGTAAAGCACAGACTTAGGAGTGGGTGGAATTCCCCTAGGACTAGCATCCTCTGCGATAATAGAATCATTCTGTGCGCTCTTGAATCTGTAAAAATAAGTGGAGCCAAAGTCAACATGCTTAAATAAATAAATTGGTCTGAAGATTGAAGTTCAAAATCAAAGCCTACGCTAGAATTTATAATTAATATTCCTTTGAAAGCAATTCTAGCCTAAACTAGCATGATAAATACAAACATGAATCAGTAATTTATTCTTAGAAATCAATGAAATCAGAATATTCTTGGTTTTGAAGGCAATTCATTAAATTCTTTTTATTAAATCGACGTTCAATTCGACAACAAATATATGTTTCGGAAATATAGTTAACAATCAATTAAATAACAATTAGTGTGCAATACATCACATCATTTGAATTCAATCAATAAATTTCGTATTAAAAACTCTTTTTCATCGATTCTTGTGGTAAATGTTTTGTCAATACAGAAGCAAACACTTGTTTAACAATTATGTAAATCAATCTAAAAGTTGTATCAAATAATTTGTATAACAGTTTTTTAGTGTAATTATTTCAAATAGATATGCATTTGATATGCAATAAGTCATCAAATAATATAAACTATAAAATTGTGTCAAAAATCAATCAACAATTAGTTAAACATTTAGTCATTAATCCTAATCAAAGACAATTTGATTGAAAACAGTAATCTTGTAAACTAATTATCAAACAAATAATCGACTGATTCTTGTTTTTATGTGTAAATAGTTTTTAAAAGGTATTCAATACTAAAGACATTGATAGACAGATGAAAACGCTGTGTAGAGAGAGTTACGGAAACAAAGACCAAGATTATTGACTTTTTAAAATTGTCCGAACAATTATTTTTCATAACAATAATTATTGTCTTGGTAAATTCAATAAGCTTTGTATAGAAGCTCCAAAAAGGTAGAGATAGAGAGAAGTAAATTAATTATTAAAATTATGAATTACCTTGTTTGTTTTTGTAAATTCATGATTCTGTATAATATAATCACTAATAGAAAAGACACGAAATTATGTTGTTTTGTAAATTCATTTGATTTAATAAGAGTTGTAATAATAATAATAACAATAAAATACTAAACGATAATAAAAAAAGGATTTTGAAGCGATTATTGATTTATTTGTCAGTTTTATTGTGAGACCGGAATTACCAGAATTTCTCAATCATTCAATTATTGGTCGTTTTTCTCCTCAAATTCCTAATCAGTTTTGTAAAGAATATTCTAAAAACTCTGTGAAAGCCTTTTATTATATTCCTATATATAAATCTCATTCTCTTATAGATATATATATTCTGTCTATATCTCTGTCTATATATACAACGCGTTTTATATAACTCATGTAATAAAGTAAAGCAGAAATTCTTGACATCTAATTAAATGGTGATTACATTAGAGAGCAGTGACCCTTCAATTTCTCTTTCCTTAGCTGTGATCTCGACTTTTTATAATCCAATTTGAGTGAAATATTGCGCTTTTTATCCAAAGACAATAATTCCTGCAATAAATACGAAAGTAGTTATTATTAAATGCAATTCAATCCAATAGTAATTCTAATCAATCAATGGATGCATTAGTTTTAGTTTTGTACTAATGTTTTGCATCCAATGATTAAAACAGAAGAGAAGTACGGAATAAGACGTTAGAAATGCAAACATTATTTCTTAGGAAATTAAGTGATGTTTTTATTCTTATTTATGCCGTCCTTTTCTCCTACTCTTCTGTCATATAATATATATCGCAATATATATATAAATATATGTGTTTTGCAATTAACCTGAAAAGACTCGTAAACATTGAGACTTGTTTTGGCCGAAGTCTCGATATAAGCGCATCCTTTCATCACTTTGCTGATGACCTCAATCGCAAAATCATAGCTAACCTCACGATAGGAGTCGTCATCGCATTTGTTTCCCACTAAAAGTATTGGAATATTCTCTTCTCCAGCCTTTACTTCGCATATTTGACGATATATTGGAATCAATTCCTCCAGACTTTGTTTGGATGTAATACTGATTTGTGTTTGCGATCAGAAGTAAAGAAACATTTTATTTAAGAGACAAAAGACAAGAGAAAAATATTCGTGGAATCACTGATAAACAAATTGATTAGATTTGGATTCCATGGGCTCGCAATTGACATTAATTAATCTAATGGTTCCTACCTATAGACCAGGAAGAATGCGTGTCCCTTCGCGATATTGAGTCTTTGCATTGCGGGAAACTGATGGGAACCAGTCGTGTCTGTGATTTGTAAAGTGCAGACATTTTTATTGCAAGATATCACTTGTCTATACGTGTCCTCAATCGTGGGTATATACGAGTCGCGGAACGTTCCTGGAGTGAGGCAATGGTGTGAGGAGTGAGCGCCACAACAATTATTTCATTACTCAAACAATTAATTGAAATTATATTTGTTTAACACTTTATTTACAAATTGGTTAACGCTTTGAATTATTTTCTTGTTTTCCGATTAAATAATCGCTAAATATCTTAATTAATTAAAAAACAAAATACTAATTACCAGGTTATCAATAATTGCGTTAATTAGATATCTGGCTAAAAATACTAATTTTCTCGACTTGAACAAATAACACAGGGTAACTAATCGAAATTGTATCAAGCAAAAAAAAAAGACAGACATACGATAGGCCATTGATTAATCTTGAACCTCAGGGGGATATTATAAGTGGAATGCATTGGATTTCACACAATTCCGGGTCATATTTCGCAAAAACTTTTCATTTGGAAAATTCAAGAGACGAGTCATATATAAATCCTTTTGATAAAAGGTGCAAAAATTCTGGCACTTCCTCATTGATTTGCATTCTGTCCTTTTATCAATTAAAGTTCATGTCTTCAATTTTAATTAAGGAATCCCTGCTATGAAAACAGTGATAACAGTTTTAACTGAAAGACAGAGTTGTTTTGCACTAATTCTTGATTGAAATTTAATACTTATTCATAACATCTTCATAACTAAGCAAAACAAATATCAAGATAAGATTTGTTGAATAAAATTCCCGTTTTCTAAGCATAACTTATTCTGTAGGAAAGTGATGGAAAAGTTATCCATCAAATTTCAAACTTAATAAATTGATATAATTACAGTGCAAGAATAATTAATGACTTACCCCGCATAAATCGGGTAACAAGACTAGACTTTCCAACACCTCCGGCTCCAAATACCACTACTCGATAGTCGTTACTTTGTTCCGGCATAAAGAACTTGGTATTGATTTCCAGTTGAAATTCTTATCAAAAAGAAGATTCAAAATTCACTTCAAGCAAAATCTGCTCAACCCTTCGCCAAAAGAGCTACAAATGAGCAGAAAAATATAAGACACAAATAATATGTGAATTAATTTAATAAATAATTATCGGAGAAATTAGTTGTAAAAAGTAGTAGAAAGTTGTGTTGAGTTGTGTTTATGTTTGGTTTAGGGCTTAAATGTGAAGAAACTTAAGTCGCGTTCGCTTTCAAAAGAATAATATCCGTTATCTTTCAGCGAAGTAGACATTCATTGGGTCATCGCTATGACAATTGTATTGATTTTTGCCATTCATAGACTGCGGCCACTGAACGCCTTCTCTCATCGGTGTGTGACCCACAATCTCAGAGCACACGAATAGCACAGAATAACACACAGACTCTCTCTCTCTCCTCTATAACACACTCTATAACACTATCTCTAATATTTTGATTGAAAAATGTTTGGAAAAATGATTCAAAAATCGAATATTTAGTTCTAAAGAGAGAAAAATGAGTAAAATCAAGCATAATATTTGAGCAAATATCAAGATTATTCAGATTATTTCAATTGTTTGAACAGATTTATTGCAAAATCATCGATGCATTTGTCAAACATTAGGCATTTATTCAGGAATTCGTGATATTCAGTATAATTAGCTTTGAATTGCATTGAATTGCATTCATTTAAAACTCAATTTTCAATTATTTTTAATATATTTTTAATGTATTTGCAAATGAGTTATAGAGATAACTGATGTCGAGAATTATGTGTCAAATGATGTGACCCGGGTTTTAATGGATGACTCTAAATGTAGAAATCTATTCATTTATAAGAGAGAGAGAGAGAGCATGTTACATTTAGAGTATTAGAGCACCAAGTCTCAGGGGAAGCTCATTTGATGAGTTCCTTGATCTGGAGTCAAGGTATTTCGCTCCGTTCAACAGACTATCCCTGATTATAATCGATGCCATCATTAGTTTTTTGACATTTTTGATCAGAAATGGTTTAATTTATTCAATTTTCACAAACTTTTGATCAGAAAAAATGCTTAATTTAACTTTGAAATTATGCTAATATTATATGATTGGCGCCAATCAGCATGATTAAATATGATTTTGATCACTACAATTGAATATGCATTAATTTGCAGGATAATTATGCAACGAATCTCTGCATAAAAGCTTGAATATTATGAATACAGAGTCGTTTGAAGAAAATATTTGAGTACTTATTTTTGCATTAAAATTGGGTTATATTTGTTTTGCATTTCAATTGACATGATTTCAATTTTAATCATTCCTTTTGATAGCCATTACTTCAAAGTTGGGTTTTTCTTCATTAGAAAAGAAGAGTTATCAGAGAGAAAAGTTAGCAATGATTATCAGATTTAAGAAATTACTACCGGTCTTAATATGGCATTAATTCCCCGCTATTTATACGATGTATAACCTTCCAGTTCTTGAGGACAGAAATGGATAATTGAAACGTTCATAGATAACATCAAAATGTTATCCATTAAATTTAATTCAATATACTTTATACTATACTTTAATATACTTTACTATAGTTTACTACCGGTTGAGACAATTTGTGTCACTTTATATCAATATATTTGATAAATATTATTGAATTAAACATTAATTAATTTATTTGATATCTTCTTATTGATTCACATTTGCCTTCAAATTAATAGTCAATTTATTAATGTTTTATTTCAATGATATTATTATTTATTAATTATTAAATAATTATAACTCATTTCATATTAAATGTTATTAAATAATTGGAGTTAAACGGAAAAACTTAATAAAATAATAACTAAAGCATAATTATCCTCTTATTTAGTTCACCTTGGTGGTCATTAGCTTAATGAAACTATCGAGCAATTTATCGAGAAAAGATTATTGCAGATAATTATCGGTATAAATTGTATAAAACAGTAAATAAATAAAATAATAATAACTTTCAGTTAATTTTCTGAATAATATTCGTTAAAATGTTATCCCAATTTTGATTTCGACTCAAATCAATACTTTAAAGACATTTCTTTCAATTTGTGGTTAGATTTAATTCCTGATTATCAATTGAGGACCACTTTTGCTTAACTGACCGAAGAATAAAAGTAATCTAGCTATAATCTATTTAATCGCTTAGTAAATAACAAACAAAAATCGCAATTAAAAACAAAAACACAATTTATTGCCGAATTTATTGCAATTTTTTTGTAACGTTTTTATAGTAATAGTAATTCAGTTAAAACTAATGAAACCCTTAATGAGACAAATGTTTTCACTAATTAAAGTAATGGACAGCCATAGGACAGTTAATTCTGAACAGATGAACAGCCCTTAAATGTGTTGAATAGTCTTCTAATGCATGAAATCCATTAGCTTGCTCATTTTATTGGCATCGAAGCCAGAGTTAACGTACTCCCAGACCTGTTCCAATTGGATAAAATAGTCTTTGAAAAATTGCGGCAATTCATCGTTGATGGCCACCCAGGTCTTAGAGCTGATCCTCTTAAAACTCTTCTCAAAGCCGGTGCCCGGAATCCCGAAGACAGATGAGATTTGATGGAAAAAACTCATAATGAGTTCGCGGACGTAATCTATCCACTTCTTCGCCAGTTTAAATACATAACCAGCTCTTTCCAAATACTTCTGCGTGGTTTCCGCGTCCGGTAACATACCAGCATGATTTAAGCCCTCAAACATCTCTTCATTATAGTGATCTTCCAGGCATTGGCTCTGTTTTATGGCAAAAGCCATTATCATTAGACAACATATGCTTCGAATAATGGACGACATGTTTAATGATAATTAAGTACTTCCTATCTTCGGCTTAGTATTGGACGACACGTGTCTTAATTACCTATACTTTCAATATTTATGTCCAATAATTGAGTCGTTAGTCTTCAAAACAGAGTTATGTTTTGCCACAAAAATAGGATAACTACTACTTCTTCTTCTTCTTATCCAATATTAGCCAATAATAAGAATTAATGACCAAATTCTGAGCGATTATCGCCTAAATTAACTATAAATGTATTCTCGAGGAAACGATTCAACAAATATGGTTTTCTACTATCAATTAACTGAACGCTGATGTCATTCAAACATTAATTTTGTTTTTAATAAAAATATGAAAATTTAATTAAAATACATTTCTATTGATTCTCTATTACAAGATCACCAAAGAATCTCAATTTTCATGATTAAATGCCAGTATTAATGTTAGTATAATTGTAATATATTTGTAATTAATTTTCATGTGACCATGGTTATGCTTATTAGAATTTTTGTGATTTTATTTTCAACAGAATTTATTCAAATGTTATTCAACAGAATATTCTGCTTATTTGGGAGTCGTTTGAAAAAAGCGGTTCCAAAGAATTGATTGGTTTTTATAACGATTCCCGGCAGTAGTCATAGAGATTGTGAGCACAACCATCACAACCCTTCTCCCAATTCTGTGATTTTGGGAAACAAGAGATCGTTCAGATTTGCCATCTGTGCGAACATAACTCATCTAATCAAGTGATCGTAAATTCCATCCTTATCTACGAGCAATTTATAAGTCTTCACCAAGTTCATTTAACTCGTAAAGAGAAATTTATTTATTTATAAAAAACGATCAAGTTTATATCAATATCCCAATTAGTCTCAGCAATAAACAACTGATAATTTTTTTTCACGACTTTAGTACCCAAAATAAATTTTGGGTTTATGAGCATGATAAATACCACGATAATTAATTCGGAACTTTTTTCATAGCACATCATTTGCTGTGATGTCAGAGCAATCAAAATTAAAATGTCATTTTAATGTCAAAATTGAACTAGATCTCTCCAAAATAATTATTAATTGAAGTCGGTATCAATTGTGACTATTTTCCAGATCATATGGCACAGACATGACTTAATGGAATTGGCCGATTACACAAGATTGTACAAGATTATTTGATTAATCCTTTAATTTATTGAAAAATGAGGCCTCAAAATAAGCCTCTCGAGGAGTAAGCAATAAGCAAAGACAAATTGAAATTAATTTCTTAAATTATTTTTAGCATAAATTTTTGCTGATATTTTTGGTTATGACTCCGAGTTTTGAGAGTTAATTGATTATCTATTACAAGATCTGATGGTAAGTATGGAACAAATGATTGAAGCAATAAATCAAAGGAAAAAAATGAGTTTAAAAAACAAGTCGTGAAAGTCGTCACTAATTCGTCACTAAAATCAAAATTTAGTAAATTTTTCGCTCCATTTGTCTGAAGTCGTATCACATAATCAACAGAAATGTAATTTTATAATAACTAAATAATCACTTTTTTCTTTGAGCTGATGCTCAATATGTATGCCACACAAGTATGAGCAAGATAGCAATCATTATCAAGCCAAATTCCGCGCATTTCTAAAGGAGTTTTCTCAAAAATTTGCTCAAAATAACTTTTAAATCGATAATTTCAGTACACATTCCTATAATTCTTGCATTTTTAAAGATTTCACTAATAAATTAAATAGATAATCATCTACTATGATATAATACTCTATAAGTTATGCACCTTGCACACTTATTGAATAAAATTAGTATTTGGATCATCAGATTATTTGTAAGTTTTCATTCAAATTGAATTTTGTTTATCAATAGAAATGTTTTTTCAATTGATAGGCAATACTATATCATAAAAGTCCGGTTCATTTTGATAATAATCAAAACAACTTTAAGATATCAATTTAATTTTGAAAAATAAATAAACCTAGCTAATACATTTTATTTATTCGCTAGAATTGCAGTTTACAGTCAATTGCTTGAATTTAACTTAATTTTTGAATGAATTTATTCGTTTTTATATAGAGCCTATTTCTCAATATTTCGATTCTAAAAGATGATTATGTGGTACTCTCGTCCCGTCCCATCCCTTATCTTCTCCTAATAATGAATTTGAAAGAAGATTTGAGAGAATAAACACATAAATCATTAAAATTGAATTAATCAAACATTGAATTATTTGAGTCAAATAAGTGTTTGAATTTCAAACTTGAATTTCTCAGAAGTTATTCACATTCGCTTTGATTGAGAAAATCCTTAAGAAATTCATTGAATAGAGTCTTAAGAATAGTTTAGATCCGAATGAAAGGCAAAAACAAAATGCAATTAATTTTGAAAATAAGACTTTTGTCCAAATAATTAGTATCATTGATATCGACACTAGTTTTTTGAGGGCTCGCTATCTATTGGAAGAGTATTTACTGTTAGAAAGTTAGTCACAGTCTATGGGTTCGGTAATTTTTTATGGTTTTCAGATGACCTGTTTCTGACATCTAATATAATAAAACTGTTGGTACGGAACGCACTGACAATTCAATTGATATCTTATGTCCGCATTTTATTTAATAGCAAAACCCAATCCGAAGTACAAAACCTTTTGAAACAATGAAAGCAAAAAACTCTTATATCGACTTCAATAGGGGTTTTGCGATCACTCACTAAAACTCTGAGTTATTTAATAATTACAAGTTTTTAGAGGAATAATAAGCCGTCAAATGTTTAAGAGTAAAAGTGATTGCTTTTCAGACACCAGAGCCAATCGATACCACTATTGGAGAGACAATACTTCACTTTCCATCTCTTAAAATGTTTTTGATTTCGTTACACAATCTCTGAGAAGATCTAAACTTAACTAATCTCTAGTTTTTGTTTTTCTGCGGAATATTTCTCGGATTTAAATTCAATATGAAATTTGTGAGTCAATTACCAATTATTAACCTTCTTTATTGATGTTTGAATTTTCTTCTTATCAGTTAATTTTGTCATTTTTATGCCTCATTTTGTCGATTGTTTTGCCAAAAGTCAGTGGCGGACACGGGATGAGATCCCAATATCACGAACAGGTCTTAATCTTTGACATTAATCTGGATTTTATTCTTTAATTCACTCAATTAATTGACGAAAAAGTTTTAAAACTCATCAAAATTATTCTTATTTATTCCCATCGATAATATTATATTCAAATGAACTTAATTAAACGAAATTAATAATTAGGGAATGGGTCATCCTAAGAGCTATAAGTTTGGTTATCAAACTGGAGACCATCACAATCCTCAGTCGCGACACGAAGTCAGGTAATGATTGATTACGTTTTAAAATCAGATTCAATTATGAGATAATGTTTTGGCAAATTAATCCAAAAAATTATTAATTGCTCAGCCATGGTCCAGGACATGTCAAAGGCAGCTACTCGTACCGCGACCCACACGGGAAACTACACGTGAGTACCATTACTCCTCTCATTCCCATTCTTTGGGCGATAATTTGTCAAAATAGAGTCAGAAAAAAGTTTATCTCAAAACCAAAATAGATTTGAATTTTCAATATTTAAAAACGAGTTAATTATTTCAGAGATATAATCGTGGTATTAATCAAGAGTTTAAAACTCTTGTATATCTCTCTTACAAATGTAATCTCAGCGTAAGAAATAGTTTATTTGATTAATTGATTTCATGGTTTTATTCCACTCGTGTTTCGCACTTAAAAATCATAAGAAGTTCTACTTTTTGTGTGAAAATTGTATTTTCATTAGCGATAAGTCGTTTTAAAAATATTTCGTCTCATTATTTAAAAGTGATATTTAGTTCAAGAGATAATTATCGCGAATATATTCTTAAAAATTATTTTTCGCCTTAAAATCTTCAGGTCGTTCACTATAGCGCTCATCCCAAGCATGGCTTTCGGGTACACCATAGCCACGGATAAGGATAAGACCTCCAAACTGTAGATATCTGAAGAAATCGATGGAAAGAAATCATTTTATTTGTGTTTCACTAATGTATTGATAATAGAAAACAAATAAATTATTTTTATTTCTCATAAAACTGTTAAATAAAGAGGAAATACATAAAGAAATAGTAAGAAAACAATCAAATATAGTCCAAACCAAGTTCACTGAGTTATTTTGAAATAGTCTTAATAACTTTATTGACTGAATTTTTTTGTTGTATTGAAAAAATAGTGAAATTATTTTTTTGTTCGCAAACTATTCTTCGACAATAAGTCAGTAATAGTTTGGTTTCATTTGATTAAACATAAAGAAAGTGTATTTTTATAAAACTTTTATTCACTTTTAAATAACTTTTGGCTTTTATTTCTATTTTTCAATCAAAAAAACAAAAAGTGATATCAAGTTTGAAAAAATTCCTAATTTTAACCTTTCATTCATTCAATTGAAATAAATGTGTGCCTTTTATATGAAAGGCAATCTAAAATTGTCGCTAAAGAAATTCAGTCTCATATCTGATTGACTTCTTATGAACTTATTTACTATAGTCTTATAATTAGAAAAATATTTGTAACAAAAAATTTTATTATAAATTAAAAGACAGAAAAAAAATTAAGTAATGTTTGAGTCTTTGGTTAAGTTTTATGATTTGGTCTTATGTTTGGATCGTATGGTTGAGAGGTTGTGCTCTTAGTCTTGTTGTTGTTGAATGCGTCCAATTTTGACACTAACTGATGAGTTGATACCACTTTAATGAAATTGTTTCGCGACTCGTCGTTGGAGAGGTCGACATCAATCTCTTCGTCGTATTCCGGGTCGGAATGGGCTCTCGCGTGCATCCCGTTATTGCGATCAGAATTGGATCTATAATTATTATTAGAGTTGTAATGGCTGTGCTGTGATGGCTGGGGATTGTGATTATGGTTATGATTGTTGCTGTTCTGATAGTTATTGTTATTATCATTATTGTGGTTATGATAACCATTAGAGTTATGATTATTATTTTGGGAATTCCAAGACTTGTGATATTCATTATCATTGTGTCGGTTCCCATCATTACTGGTGTCATCGTTTTGCATACGTCCCTCATTCCTATACAGCTGTGCGTTCTTGTGGTACAGTTGTTCACTGTTCTCACACAAGACATTGTACCACCACTCGCACACTAATGACTCTGAAAGACAATATCAATATTACAATTACATGTCATTAAATATACACATCTTTTTGAAACAAAGCCATTCCTGTTGGTCAAGGCTTAGATAACGATCCAATTAGGGATGGATTAATGAGCATGGATCAATTATTGACATTTAACTCGAAAAGTTCCCACTAATTGCTGTAAAAACCCTTAATTTGTTGATCAAATCCTAATTACTTTTTTTCAATCATTAAATTATGAGAAAATGGGATTTCCTTAAAGAGGTTTAGGACTCGGATTTGAAGTTCATATTCATTGAAGTTTGAAATTGGAAAAAGAGCTCTGAATTAGAGATAAAAATACTTTAATTAATTAAGTATTTACCCAAAAAAAAGTACTAAACCGAAAATAAAATTCAAAAATTGAAATTATCAGCACAAAAATTCAAGGCGAAGACTTGCCTGCCTGCTCTGGATCAATTTGTGACACTAATTTGATGCGAAGTCTCACATATTTTATCAAATTTACATAAATGTCAATAAAAGCTGAATTATTAAACAAATAAATGCTGAATACTAATTGAATAAAGTTTAACTTAACCTGAGTAGGTTGTAAATCATAATTTCCAGAGATTTTCTTATCAATAATTATGCCCTTGTCACTTTTAAATTATATATTATACCGGTACTTTAGCTTTAAAGTGAAATGAACCAGACTAGAGCACAAACGGCTCAGTAAACAAAAATATGAAAAATAAATAAAAATTAGTGTTTTTTAAGGTCAACTGAAACCAAGAACAAAATATTTAGTTCACAGATAGAAGACATTCGTTAAATAGATTTTTAGATAATTTATGCGAAAAATTTTATCTTAATTTTCGATGAAAAGTGTTTTTCGTCTAAAAACTATTGAACCGTTTCTCTGATTTACTTTTGTTTCGGAGATCATCTGGGAAGGGGTTTGGAACGGGTTTGATGTCAATTGTCATACAATTTTTGTTTCGCACACAAAACCGCTTAACCATATTTAGTGAATTCCCATTAGAGAAAAAACTGCATAATGTAATTGTTTAACGAAATTGTTTGCAAATAGAGTTAAAAATTGGTTTTTTTTTCAAAAGTTGGGAAAAAAAGTGTAACTCAAACCTCATTTGAAGTAATAATCATTTGATTCACTGTTTATAACAATTCAAAACCCATTAGAGAATAGATTGTTATCTAATCTTAATTAAAGTTTTTTTATTAATGAATTATATATCGATTTTTTTCCAAGAAAACAAATAAAACAATTTTCCTCCGCTTCTATCTGTGTGAAAATCAGCTTGATTATTTATTTATTGTTATATTAATTGGTTATAATTATTGGTTAATAAATAATTTAAATCAAACACTCATTTGTCCGAAGAATCTGAACACAAAAATTAAGCTTTTAATTGACTTCAATCAAAAATAAAAAGCAAAAATGTATCTAGATTAAATCGAAAAACAAGAAATATATTACAAATCGATGCCTTAATAATTCTATAAATACTAATAACACTTTTTGTTAGTGTTTAAACAAAAATCAATTTTTTCAAAACCATAAAAGAAGTAAAATAAAATCTTTTTTATACGAATGGTCTTTAAAATTAGCAAAAATGTGCTCTAATTTTCTCTAACCTTTTGAATGTGGTATTAAAAAATGCCAATTTAACTAATCCGAGTACTTTTAGATAATGTTTAAACACATTTTGTGTTATAAAACGCATTACTATGGCTTTTCTTAGACTCATATTATTCTTGAAATCCTTATTGAATAACAACTTCTTCTAAACATAACTATCTGTTAGACGAAGTGCTGAGAGTCTGACACAAATGTCATCTAATAGTTGGTAATCATATCATAGAGAAGAACCAGTTTTGGTCAATCATTGAGGGATTAGTTATAAACACTGGCTATGATTGATAAGGAATTATCCATTCTTTCACATAATTGGACGAAATATTATTCAAATTAGGATTCATTTCAAGAGACGATAAATAATGTATAAAAATCTGAGTCAATGGACTGATTATTATTCATAATATCCAAATCCAAGTTACAAATTAAGGATGAGAGGCACTTACCCTGGTTGAAGAGTGTCCCATTTGGGCATAAAAACTTTTGACTGCCCTGTGCTGAGCATTGATGATAGACCTAATTATTAATGATTTAAATTGAGTTAAATGAGGCGTCAAAAGCATTA
The DNA here is from genome assembly GCA_034699985.1 of Minunthozetes semirufus. Lineage (NCBI taxonomy): Eukaryota > Metazoa > Arthropoda > Arachnida > Sarcoptiformes > Punctoribatidae > Minunthozetes > Minunthozetes semirufus. The sequence continues at coordinate 20,462 of JAQIXD010000400.1, forward strand.
ATGACTTTATTTATTAATTTCAAAATCGTGTAATACCTGACACTTTTGGCTGACATCCGCATAGAAACCATAGGGTCGACCCACACATGAAAATTGAGTGTTTAGGGGAACACTATTTAGCATCGGATAATCTTTTCCTGGTTGACCAGGAATACCGTTTGATGACCACTCTTCCTCATTTTCATTGTCATCATTAGACTGCTGTTGGGCTTCGGCTTCCGGTAGTGGAGGTCTTTGAGAGGAATAATCATTTAATGACTTCATTTGTGGTCTTTTAGTAGACTCTTCTTTATAGTAATTATTTGATGGCTTCGGAAAGTCGTCATCAGATTCTTGATTATCACTACTATTGTCGTCGTCGTAGTCGTCATCAGATTTGGACTCCATTTCCACGTAAGGGAACGGACTTTCATTCCGTTTAAGACTTTCTACGGCTTTGAACTCATTGTTGTTATTATTGTTACCACTACTCGAAAATGTGTCGAAATGTTTGGAATTAAAGGGATTCCCTTCGTTAGGTCTGAAGGGCTTATTTTGATAGGAATTCCCAAACTGTCTTCTCTCAGAACCAGCAATCGGTTCATCAAATATCTTTCCTTTTGGTTGGAATTTCCTGTCCTCGAGCTGTACACTCATTGAGGCGCCCACTTGTCTGACCAAACCATCGCCCAAAGCATTCACTATTATTTCTGATTCTGGATTAGGTTTAGGTCTTGGGGTCTGATGGAAACCTTCAAAGGGATGAGGTCTACGGCTAGTTGGAGGTCTGGGAGGGCCCGATATATCAGCGATTTCCCTTAATGTTTGAGGTGGAACTGCAATTTTCTGTATGAATGCCGGCCCCTCATTAAATGGTCTGTTTCTGTCCAAATTTTTCGGCGGCTCAATCTCATAAAGAGCCGGCCTATTATGTCGGGTGCCATCAAAACTATAGGCCTTCTCTTTGATGGCATAGTTGTGTGGCTTATAAGTAGTCATATGATTGGGTGGACTGAACTGCACTCTATTCCTGTCCTTATTATCCTCTTTCATAAAAAATCCTTTATTATCATATCGATGGTTATGATTGTGATTATGATTGTGTTCCTCATTGTCGTCACTTCCATCCACTTCAAAGTCGATATTTGACGGATCGTCATCGGGATCAGTGTCTGTCCTCTTTTCTGAGCCTCTATTTGATGGATGATTTTCTCTATTGAATTGCTTTCGCGGAACTGAGTCTCGAAAAGTATTACTATTCTTATAATTAATTACTGGCTTTGGATTGAATTGATTTGTTTTATATGAAATATGTTTCTGAATAGAGTCCACATCTGATTGAGGTCTCGGTCTGATTAACGCCTGTTTGTTATAACCATTTAATTTAGGCACCGGTACTGACATATGGTTGAAATCTTTTTTCGATGGTCTTGTATATGAAGTGCGAGAATATTTTCTCCATTTCGAGGGCTCTGTCTCATATACTTTCTTGTGGTAATCCCTGTGATCCTTTGCATTCCCAAATTTCTCCTTTAGAATGCGCTGCCGATGGCTGTCCACTATCGGTCTTTTGGGGTAGTGGTGGTGATAGTGGTGTTTTGGTTGAGCCACGATTTGCATCTCATTGCTGGCAAAGGGGTTCAACTCCTCTGAGCCAAAGAACGAGGCATAGGGATCGTATAGCAGAGGACCGGCCTTTAGTTTGCAATTAATATTCAAGAGTTGTTTAAAATTTAAAGCATTTAAACACTCAATAAATGCATTCAAAAAGTTTATGTGAATTTTATCTGATTATTCAATCTTTGTTCTCATCTCAAGACAATTATTTAAATGTATTTTTAATTGAAAAGTAAAGTTACCTGAAATGGAAACTGCGCTTCGGCTGATGATAACAGTCCCACATAGCCTTCAAGATATAGATTATTAGCATTTAATTGCATTTAATTTGTTTATCTGCTCTTTAAAGGAGGATTTTTTTTCATAGATTACTAATTAATTAAAAATGGATTTCCAATATAGCACAGGGTTAGCAAAATATCGGAATTCATGATTTATCGCCAGAATATTAAACAGTTCAATTTAAACTTGTTATTTCTTTTCTTCCAATTCTTTGTTTGATATAAAAATTGGATTTTTTTCTTCAAACTATACACTCTTTTTGGCAAAAAACCAATTTATGATTCATTTGTTGAATTAATGATTGAAATAAAACAAAGAAAATATATTTTCAATCGAAAAATGAAATTTTATTTATAGCCAACGATTGAGAAACAGAATAAAGAGTTTAATACTTTTTTATTCTTGGTTTTTATCTCGATTACATGTTTTGATTAATTCAGGAAAGGCTACGCTGTTTAATGAGAATCGAAATCTCGAATTCATGTCTCGAGTATTAGTGTTATTGAAATTCAAAGACTCTTTTATAGCAATGAATAAAAAGAGTTTTAAAGAAAAGAAAATGTTTTTAATCAAAATTTCTCTTCAAATCACATCATAAGGAAAAGTAATTAATTTTCTCAATCCTTTTACTTACCTATGATTAGAGTAATTATTTTGAAGTCCATTATATTAATCGATATATTAATCGAAATGATTTAATTTTGGGATCGATTTCAGTCACTATTTTTAATGCATTAAAGACTTTTAAAACTATTATTTCATACAAATTGACGGCAAAACGTGAGAATCAAAAGTGATTTCCAAGCCTTAAGTCAACTGAAGAGAGAAATTGAAACAAACTTTAGGCTAAACTCAAACAGAAGTGCTGTTCGACGGCATAACAATGGGTTTCATCTCAACACTAAAGATGTGGAACAGAATAATAATAATAAACTTTTTGCCAAAATCTATATCAAACACTAATATAGAAGTTTGTGCTTAAAAATAAGTATTTCACTGTCAGTCTGTCAAACGAGTGGTTATTATATATACGATTTTGTTTCAAAAAATATTAGATATGTTTTGCCAACAGTTTGACAGCAAATAGAAGGGAACCAACGCCTGGATGAGTGACTGGGCTCTCAAAACACAACAACAACACTACAAAACGAAATATTTGGGTTAAAATACATTGTTCTGAATCATACCCTCTCAACAAAAATTGAAGAATATTGCTATAGACTACATACGGAAAGAAGCAGTGGTGCAGTGGTGCTCATCCAGCCATACCCTACCCCTTAGACAACTACAGTATTCGGCATTTTTTCGTCTTATTTAGAAAACAGTTATTTAAAAACTCTTAGAACCTGATTATAATCACATACTTTTGGTTGTATTGTATTTTATAGTAAATTATTTTCTCGTTTTAATTATAATCATTATTTTGATTGTCTCTAAAACGACTCCAATCCTATGAAAAACTAGACTTTTATATCGAAACTCACAGTTAGGGATCAAATTAGATACCAATTAATGTAATAAATCGCTTCAAATGACTCCTATTCTTACTTGAAATTCAAGTTCAAGAGTTTCGATAACACTATTATCCAAACGTTTTGATCCGTTTGTGATCTCTTTTAAGACATAATTAGATAATTGTTTGGTTGAGAAAAAAATGTTCTTAAGATATGAACAAACCCTAATATTTCACTTTTTTATTCATATGTTTTTATCTTTTATTTGTTTTCTCTTTGAATAAATTATAGCATTTTTCTCCCATAACTTATAACTCGTTTCTATTTTTGTTGTTTACCTTTCCTTTTGAAAACTGATTTATATTTCTATTGAAACACACATTTAATTCGCTGTCTATTGAACTCAAGAGTTGAACAAATAATCAAAAATATGAATCCATTCTGAGATTTCTCTTTCAATGACTCGGTTTTAGGCAAAAAATCGGTTTTAATACAAATATCAAAGAATTTATGAGAAAAATACAGATATTTTGATGGATTAGAGTTCAAAGAACGAGGAAAAAGAGTTAACTGTATTTGTTTTGTGTGCAATTCTTGGTGGAAAAAGTCAGGAATTCTTTGGGAATATAACAATTGTAAATTAAATGAGCGATGTATTACTGTATTACTCTATTAGTCTATTTTCATTAAGAGCCAATCTATAGCCCAAAACCGTGAAATTTTCTCAATTATCCGAACTAAAGGTTTTTCAGACTTTCGGTTGTGAAGAGTGAGTGAACTCTTGGATAAAGAAATCAATTGAAAAAAACTCACGAAATGTGTCGATCGGATCAAAGTTATAGACCTCACTCTTCATGGGCTGAAAATTGTTTGTCTCAATTGTTTTGGCACTTCTTTTATTTGTGTCTCTTTTGCCATACAATTAGTTCATTAGACTCGTTATTAATTTACACGAAAGGCGTGAAAATCGTATTTAAAATACAATTTATTTTTATATAATATTTTTGTTTCTTTTGAAAATCATATTCAATTAATTCAATAATTTTCTTAATTAAAGAAATACCGACAAATCATAAGTTATAATTACCCCCAAACTGTGCGAACAATTCTCACGAAATATCCGCTTTTAAGATAAATTTTGAGCACCAGATCCTCCAATTTTCAAAGGTCTGGATGAAAATATTGATACGCCTTTCCCAAAATGCAAGTATCGGTTGAACTCAATATTGCGATAAAATATTTTATATGATTTATACCAAAAACTTCTATCTTTGAACTTTTAAATATTCTTAAAAAGCGATAGGTGTGTGCAATATAAACCAAATTGTCCTGAGAAAAATGTCCATGGTAACAAATTTACGCAATTTTATGGAAAAATATCGGACTTTTATTGCAATCATGAGTTTCACATAAAAGTCAATAAATTATACAAAAAGTTTTGATTTGATATTAAAATGAATACAATTTTTGTGTAAAAGTATATAAATCAGTGATAATTAAATGTTTGTAAATATTATTCATTTATTTATTTTTGAATTCAATTACTGTTTAATTAATTCAAGAATAAAAAAGGAGAGAAATTTGTTATGGAAAGCAAGAAAGTTAGTAGAGGTGGCCAAAGGGGGTATATCTTAGGCACAGGTTTATCGGAAGACAGATTGGTATCGCTCTCCTCCAGTATGTCATTAGAGCATCCCTCAGGTCTTAATAAATGAAGTCTAAACTTCCCATTTTTCCTCTCTCAGGTCAATCTATCTGATATATGATCGGAATTTTCCAGCAATTAGTCAGAGTAGGGTCATCTTAATAACAACAAGATTGTAAGTAAACAACCACTATTTGTGTGAATTTTGAAATTGAGAATTTTTAGGTGAAAATCAGCTCGACTTACATAATCTTTGTCTGTTTTAAAGAAATAGATCACTGGCTCTACCCTTTCTACCTGTTCTACGCCTTTTGTGTTTAGCACAGACTGGTTGGCCATCTCTGAGCAAAGCATTGTGTTTAACATAAAAGTTACATAAGTTTTGAAATCCGGATATAATTGGAGTTTTTGGTTAGAAATTGAAATAAAAACACTAATAAAGAGTTTATTTAATACAATGTTTTTGATGTTTGAATTATATTAGAATAGTTTTCTAACAAATAAAGACGTTTTTAAACAAACAAATGATTAGTTTTCTCATTATAATCGAGTAAACTTTGTGTGCGATTAAACAGAATTAAAATATTTATCTCTTTATAAATATTTCATATTTGCCTTAAATGTGAATTAAATGCAGAAATTGTGAGAAGAAATAACAAGAAAATCCATTATAGAGTAGGAAAAGCCAATATTTATTCGGGAATTAAAAATAAACATGCTCGTTTTCTCGGTGCAAAATAAATTGATATTCGAGAGGAATAAACAGTTATTCAAATACTGTTTAATATCAAGAAAATTGCTTTTCTTACAAATTATATGCAAAATTGAGTGAAATGTATTCAGAGTTTGCTTTAATCAGAAGTAGTTTTTTGCCTTCAAATAGATTTTTAAGAGTTATTTAAGACTTGAAATTCAAATCGGAATAACTTTTTCGTAGAAATAGTAATCTTTTTTTTAATGTATTTCTAAAACAGTTTGGAAACACATTAACATAAACGTTAAATGACTGTCATTAGTGTCTATTTTGAAAATTGGTCGACAATTTACTACACCCGTCCCTATATCCTGACCACAATCTGATTTTTACAAATCCAGTGGTATAATACTGTTCTTGAATTTTGATATTCTGTCCCCAATTGGAAAATAACGGTTAATTTTTTCTGTAGTAAAACCTTTTAATTTTATTATACAAAGAATTTATCGTAAAATGATTTGATTACAGAAATCTGGAATAAATTAAGGAATGCCTTCCATTGCCCAACACAGGGATGACGAGAAATGTGTGTCCACTATGAGTCTTGAGATAAACATAAGAAGCAAAATCCCCCCGAGTTTTACCATTAAGTTAATTGCGAAATGATATTAGTTTTATTGATTGTGAGCCACTCCTTGCTGTTCAACCACGACATAGACCTCCAGATTGACTAAAAGTCTGGTCATTCGTGTTTTGGAAGCTTTGAGTTTCGTTTATCTCTTTAACAATCTTTAGATTTAATTTTAATACGAATTTCAATGAAAGAAATTACTCAAAAAAATTCCATTGAATTACAAATCAATTGATTTTTTCTCTGATTTATTTGGAAATTAAATCAAAATCAAAATACATTTTCCTCGATTCGATTAATGGATAACTGGCCTTCAAAATAGACAACTAATGGGCTCTGTATTCAACACTTGATTAAAATGATGTTAAGAATAGATAATTAATCCATAATTATATGGAAAAGTGAGACAAAAGTAGAAAAAAGTTTTTGGATTTGAGAGAAATAAATGATTAAGAAATCAAAATAACAAATAAAAGTATAAAAGGAAAGGAAAACGGTTTTTATATAACATTTGGAAACAATAATAATAATAATAATAATTAAAATAAAAATAATTAAAATCTACAAAAATAATACTAAAATAATTGGTGGTTCGCATGAGTTTTGCTCTCAATTTTCTTCTGCAATAATTGTTTCTTAGTTTTCGTATAAAATTGTATTTTTTTTTCTTGATTTTTATGATGTCTTTATGTCTTAACTCTAAAATTCGTGAAAAATATAATTGAAATCAAGAATTTTGTTATTTTTCTTATCAAAAATGGTTTAATATGCGAATTAAACCCCGTTTTTATATACCGTTTGATTATTAAAAATGATTTTCCTGAAATCCAAACGACTTTTTACGCAAACCTATGGACTGAATGGCGTTTAGTTTTGGCTCTTTTCTGACTGAGTTTTTCTTTGATTGAGTCCATGTCGGAGTCGTCCTTATCTGTCAGCTTCAATAGCTTTGGACAGTCGTAGTTATACCTGAATTGAATATTCAGCTCTCAATTAGTTATTTTTGTTTCAATAGTAATCAGATAATGGTTTTAATGGAAACTTTTTTTTATTGGAATTTAAATCAGATATCATTTTTTCTTTGTAAATCACTTTCGTGCTCTCTCTCTCTCTCTCTCTCTCTCTCTCTCTCTCTCTCTCTCTCT
>JAQIXD010000401.1:0-27903 GCA_034699985.1 Minunthozetes semirufus
TTATTTTGTGATATCTTGAATAAAACTCGAGTTATTCCTAATTTTGCTAGATGTATTCACTAACGGAATGGGCCTTAATATGATGGAATCTATCTAAAACTCCAAAAGTATTTGATCTGAATTGAGAATAAAAAATAAACTTTTTGCCATCATTAAATTCTCAAACAAATCATATAATATTGAATTTTAGTTAAGCTTTAGATATATTTATTCTTAGAATTAATTTAAGTATATTTTTGTCCAATTTTTAGGCTTTCAGTCGAAGAAATGTGAGACTATTTTTATGCTTTCGTTGAGGTTTCGAATGACTATAACTGTAATGTTTTTGATACCACTTCTGGTGATGTCTTTACTTTACGGCCGAATATTCTCAATAATTTGGTGTAGAGAACAGTACACTAATAACAATAGGCGGCCCACAATTGTTCTATCGATGATCAATGAGAAACAATTTCGAAACTCAATTCAAGTGGATTACCTTGATGCAAACTCCGAAATTGAGATCAAAACCACTCCGAACAGTCGAAGAACATCGAATAGTCAGTCCCCATCTTATCCTCGAAAGGCTGTCGTCACTACTCTTACGATATTAGGTATAAATGTTTATTAAATCAAATATTTATGAATTATTCACAAATTCTTTTAAAATTTTAGCGAAAGTTAATATTTTTGGTAAAATTCAAAATAAATTTAAAAATTTCAATAAAATTGAATTATTTAATGACTTTTATGTGAACTATAATTCAATAAGAAATCATACAATTGAATAAGTGATGCAAAAATATCAAACATTTTTAGGATGAGTTAACAATAATTTAAGCTCTTCTTTATATTCATCTCATTTCCAAAATTGGGAATTTTTCTTTGAAATTATGTGAAATTTGATAACACAAATAAGGCAAAGATAATTTAAATTTCAATTGTTTTTATGGCAAATATTGATTTAACAGAAGTATTAAACTGATATTAAACTAGATGATTGTCATTTGATCTAATATTTTTCATCTTTCTTTCACAAGTTATCGAATTTAATAATTTAATAAAATGAACGAAAGAATCAAAAATTTTGTTTCGATTATAAAAATATGAAATCTTTTATCACAAAAACAATGAATTGTGAAATATAGTCATTCATTCATTCATTAAAATCGATTTATTTTAATCTTATATTTTCTTTATTTTGTTTCTTAAGGAACTTATGTTATCTGTTGGATTCCAGCCGTTCTATACTTTGCGCTCACATGTATGGATGGCTGTCCTTATCCTCTGCTAAAAATTCCCCAAAATATTCGGGTTATAATTGGATTCATAACAAATGCATTCATTATAATCAAAGCAATCGTTGATCCGTTTATATACTCGTTTCGCATGAAAGAGATTAATAGTATTTTCAATAGACAGCCATTACATAATAGAATGGTACTCACCAGCAGATCCTCTCCAAACGCCGATTTAATTCCAAGGGATCAAAGATTTCTTAGTGCACACCAAATATGATTTCCTTTGGATGTCATTATATCTCATTAAATACTATCACAAAATCATTGATGAAATTCTTGTCTAATTTCTTGTAAATGTTTACTATTTTTATGTTTATATAAATGGTTTGATTACTTGTTTTCATCTAATCTTAGAATTTTATTATGAATTCTATTCCTGTAAACAAAATAATCTTATTTTGTGTCCCAAAAAGGATTTCGAAAAAAAAGAATATAATTCTTTGTATTTATTTATTTATTTATTAAACGATTTTATATTTGAATTAATATTTAAATAATTTGTAAATAGATTTATAAATATTGTAATATATAACTGTTTAACAGAATATTTGTTAATTCTTTAAAAAAATATACAAAATTAAAATTGAATTTTAATAGATTTAAATGTTTTTATCATATTTTCAGTGTCTTTATAGATATGGGATTCGATTATAAAGAACTTCAAAGATATTAAATATAAAGACCAAACACCTATAGCTTATTATTGATTTACAGAAAAAAAAAGTTATCAATAATTTAGAAAATTTGATTTTCATTACATTTAATTCTCAACTATTCATATGTCTTCATCGACTCTTTCGTTGAGGAATACCTCTTCTCTGTCATTATGGAATTTAGCCCTAATATATTTGGAGAATGGATTCCTGGAAACAATTTTATGAATTATTAAAAAACAAATAATATTTCGAGAATAGACTCACATTTTCTTTTTGCGATAAATAAGAAATGCAATCAAAATCACATTAACCGCCACTGATATCAATATGATTGCAGTCCAGGAGTGATGGTTTGTCTCACTTTTATCTGTTTTCAATACTGTGTCGTTGAGTAATGCGTGGACTTCATCCAACCTTTTGCTCATATTTGTTATTTGGTCATTACTAACGTAGTGGCTATTTATAGGATTTGTTTCTGGAAATGGTAATGACTGAGATGTCATCTCTCTTTCCGGTACATTCTGTTGAAACAAAGATTTGATTACATTTCTAATTGTCATTCGATATGTTTTGTACAAATATTAAGATCACTTACATTATCGACGCAAAGACCAATTTTAGACTTTGAGCAAACACAACGGTAGGTATTTTGGACAGGTAGGCAAAGTTGAAGAGATGTGCAGTTATTATTGAGACATCTATTCGTTCCATTTGGTTGTCGAGAAGAATCCAAAACTTTGATGCCTTCAACGTCTGTATATGAGTTGACCAAAACTATTCTTTCAGATCCATTGGCGCCGCTTTTTTCAGTCATAAGTATTGAATTTTTGTCATAATTAGACCAAAATATATAATCTCCGAACACATCCATAGAGAAGGAACCATCAAATATATTTCGAATACTAAGAATTGTTGTTTTATTGACACCAAAGTAATCGATTGAGAAGAGGCTAAACAAAGAAGTGTCGATCCAATAGATAGTCTTCAACTCAAGATCTATAGTCAAAGTGTTTGGAATCTTTGAGCTCGAAGTCAATACTCTTTGATCACTTCCGTCCTGATTAACCCGTATTATACGGCCCACGTGTTGGTTTGTCAAAGAAGTATATTTCCATTGTGACCAAAATACGAGGCCTTCAATTGGATCGACGGCTACATCCCCCTGACTCTCATCGTGTTTGACGATATCATAGCTATAACTGTCGTCTCCCAAAGAAAACACTTCAATACCTTTGGGAACACTTAAATAAACTAATTTGTGGATCCAATCAAATGCCATTCTCTTTGAATTATAAGTCTTTGAGACAATCTTTTTGATATAAAAGTTATTATAATTAATTCCAAAACCATTTGGTCGCGATTTGTCAATCGGAGCCGCATATAGAGAAAAGCCTTCAAAAACACTACTTTCCAACCAAAGCATGTAATTGTCTTTGAAATTAAAGTCCAATTCTGTGATCCAATCATTATTTGACTTCAATTCAATCGATTCGATATAATTAGTGTTTAAATCATAAATATTTTGTTTGACATAAATTCCTTCTTTATATATCACAAACAATAACTTTGTCTCGTTGTCTAACGCAGAAAAGGATGGTGTCGTCACTCGTCGCGTTGGGGCCACTGTTGTAGTACTTGAAGAAGATGTTACTGATGGTGCGGTCGTACTAACACAAAGTTGTGTCGTACTGTTCCAGACTTGTCCTCTTTGACAGAAACAAGTAAAGTTGTTTTCACCACTTAAAGGAAGACAAATATGCGGACAATTGTGGTTAAGACATTTATTTGTGCCGTTGGGTTGACGTGAAGTGTCAATTATTCTGATGGCATCGATATCGATCCCTGACTGAAGAACAACTTCTGATTCTCTTACATTTGACTGGTTTTTAGTTATTCGACGAATAGTGTCGTCGTCTGTATTCGTCCAATAGATATGATCTTTGAACAAATCCATTGATGAAAAGTCTTCAAACATTGTTGTCGATGGATTAACTGTAATGACATTCTCCCCCTCGTAATCTACTGCATATAATTTGTTGACCATTGAGTTCATGTCGATCCAATAAATTCTTTTTTCCTCCAAATCCAGAGTCAAAGAGTTTTTGCGGACGTATTGTCTTTCAACGAGAGTTCTTACATTCTGTCCGTCCTGTGACGACCTCTTTATATAACTTTTAATGCTCTGAGTGTTTCGGTATCTGCTATACGATGAATATCTGTACGAATATGAGTGAGAATGATATCCCGTTGTCTCATGATATTCACTCCAAAACAGATAAGATTCTATTGGATCTACTCTTATATCTTTAGTGACACAACTTGTTTGCGGAACGAGAAGATAAGTAACTTGTGGTGAACTAAGGTTTGACACAAAAATTCCTTTAACTGATTCACAAATTGGAAAATATGCTAAATTATGGATCCAATCGATGGTCATTGTCTTGAGCAATGAATTTTCTGACAGATTTACCATTGGTTTCATAGTATCGATAGACAGACTATTGTTAACCGTTTCATCGATAGGACTTCCAAAAAGAGTAGATTTTGATAAATAAGAATATATGGAAACATCTGTTTTAAGCCAAACCAAAAAATTACCGAAAATACTGTAATCTATTGTCGAGACATAACTGTCTAATTTGTAAAGAAATTCTGAGTCCGTGTAATGTATTGGTTGAGTGTCCGGTAGTTTTACAAAACGTATGTCTCGTTTGCTGGCAGTGAACAGTAGTAATGGTTGTCCGCTTTGAAACAATTCTGAGACAGCGGTTGTGTTTTGAATTTGTTCCGGTATTTTAGGCGATGAGTATACAATCTGCGGTTCATTACACTCGTCTATCATCTGAAGTATATCTGAGCACAAGCACCGGTAGTTTTCACTATTCATTGGTAAACATATATGACTGCAATTAGAAGAGTGACAGTAATTTTGAGACATTTTTTGATTTGATTTACTTATGATTTTCACAAAATCTATATCTGTGTCAGATATGGCCACTGTCTCTATCAGTGACTCTTGAGTGTCATTTCCCAATATATTCATTCTTTTTATGGCGTTATTCTTAGGCGATGACCAGTAGACAAAACCATCTAATATATCCATTGATGAACAATCACTGAACAAATCTTTTGATTGTTTAAGAGTTTTCCGATTATTCCCGAAGTAATCGATTGACGAAAGAGAATGCAACTCATTGTCGATCCATAAAATAGATTGAGTCGTGAAATCTATTGCAATACAAATTGGAATTCTTATGTCTTTGTAGACCAGAATCTTCTGATCAGATCCGTCTAAATTGCATTTTCTCATAATAGAGATGCCATCAATTGAATTATATTCCGTCCAAATAACGAAAGCTTCGTGAGGATTGACGGCAATATTGCCATGGTTGTATTTCCACTTATCCGTTGGGCTTTCTTTGCGGGTCAGTTCGTATGAGACCTCAGGATTACTCATATGGGCCACAGTTAAGGCCTGTTGTTTGAAAAAGTAGACCAAATCGTGGACCCAATCGACAGCCAATTTTGTCTGAGGATTTTTAACTGCTATAATCGATCGTTTTGTCACCTGAATCCTTGTCTTATTTGTTTTATCCTGTCTTAGTTTGAACTCAGACATCCATATAGGGTAAGGATAGTCATTGCTCGACCAAACTAAGTAGGTGCTATTTAAGTTATAGTCAAAACCTCTTATTCTATAATTTGTTTGATAAAGTTTTGTTGAGTTTTCCACAATAATAGTCCGATTCGTATAATTGTCTTCAATTATGTCACAATTGATGGAATTGTCCTCATAGTTGAAGACAATCAATGGTGTTGTGAAAGATTCTGAGAAATCTTTCAGTAAAATCACATAAAAGCAAATCAATTGAATATTTTTCAATTTAAACATTTTCTTGGAATAGATTTATTCATAAAATTTATTGAAATACTTTTTAAAAATCGTTTTTATTAAACAAATAACAAAATCAAAGAATAATTTTTTGAAAAACACTTTTCTTTTTAAATGATTTCAATTATCAAACGTTTGTATACTTTTTTCTAATCAATCAAATGATAGAAATATTTTCCCATCAAATCATCGAAATATAAACACAATTATAAGAATTTATTTTATCACTGATTTCATGTTCAATACATTACCATTACATGAGTGAAAACGTCTTGTAATTAGTATTTTTCATATTACAGGATATAATCTTAAGGCAGAGGAAGTGGTCTTATAATAGTTGAGTTTAGCTTTGATTATAATAAAACTTTATTAAACCTTTAGTTTGTTTAATGAGTTCTGGTTAGACGTCAGCCCTTAGTATGAAAAGCCATCACATCCTTTGCGATAGAATCGGGTTTGCGTTCGTTATATCCTTGTTTGTCACAATAGAGAAATGACCAAGTTAATTCTCAATAACAAGATTGCTTTTCAAGGTTTGCAAAAAGCCGATAATATTAACTCTTTGATGATTCAGTTCATTCTCATAAATCAGATCTCAACGAATAATTAATTCATTGAAAACCAAATAAGCTATCATTTGATTCCTGATCATTCTCTCACTGGAATAATACTAACTGTTATTATAAGATATGAATGAAATCAGAATTATGTTAATTATATTGAAAGGAGTTATTGTTCAAAATATTTGCAAATTTTGCAAAACATTTAGTACTAAATGAATGTTTTTAATCGATAAGAAAATTAAAGATTAAAACTCGAGATTATTCACAAAAGAAATACTTTTCTATAATTAGTTTATAAGACTAATCAAAGCTGACATACGATTAGCCTAACATTGAAAATGAATCAACCGTTTCATCGATCAACTATTTTAAACACTTAAATATCTATAATATTATATTTTCTATTGAATCTAATAAAATATTTGAACTATTATTACATAAAATCTAAAAATATAGATAATTTCACAAATAAATTATAGATAATTATTATTTGATTTTAAACTGAAACAACATTTGAATTCACTTTTCTTTTTCAATGATTATTAAGTGTCAATAAGTATCTTGCTAAATTGCATGACATAAAAGTTATTATTTGCCATAAATGAATTTTTACAAACATTTAGGGCAGACACGAGCATACAATTTGTTGATCATTTCAAATGAAGACATTTGCGTTAATCGATTCAAAATTGCGATCCATTTATGAAACATTTATGAAGACAATACTCTATTTCTATTTAGAATTCAATTCTATAAAAATTATTCATATTTTGTCCTATATTTTGACTGTTCTTAAAAAATAAATGAATTTTATGTTAACATTGAATTGATTTTACAAATGTTTTAAAAATAAATTTGATTTGAAATTCATTTAAAAATCCCTTTATTTCTAAAATTGTTTTAAAAAGTGTTTAAAACTTTTTCCAACATTTGTTTTATCGGAACTTAGAAATCGTGGACCGAATCCTTTGGCAAATGCTTTACCAGTCTTTGGTTTTCCCACTTTTTTAGAGGCCTTTCCTTTTGAAAAGTGGTCGAAGTGTTTGACAAAATCTAAGCCAAAGTTTTCACCAAAAGCGGGACCCAATTCACTAAAAGCTCTTGAAAACTGATGTCCAAACTGTTTGTTGAAATTTTTAGATTTTGCGGATTCTTTTCCAGATTTTCTGCTGAACACCATTACTGTGGGGCGTCTTCTGGACTCAGCTGTCATCAAGTCGTGTAGTGGTCTGTTCTCCAAAGGCATTAGCATTGAGTAATGATTTTTCGAAGCACTTCTTCCATAATAATCTTGGTAGGAGTGAAGGGGATATTTCACTAAATCAGGTTTTATATATTTTATGGTCTGTAGAGGAAGTGGTCTATCCCTTCGACTTTAAAACAGAAGAAAATAATTCCAATTTTATATTAAAATAAAGAATTTTTCGCAAAATTTTATAATTAATTATTTGATTGAATAATACTTACGAATAAATTTGGTTTTGATTAAAGTTAACATAATATGGATTTAAAACAAAGCACTCAATGATTGTATTCAATGTTAGTGTAAATAATGAGACAAATAGTGAGGAATTCATAATTATTTCGTGAAATAAGACTTTTCTGAAAAGTCGAACACTTTTTCTCGACTTATATATGAAAATAGTCTTCAATTTTGACATAATTTGAATGAAAAGAGTTAACGCCTGAACGGATCGCTTACTTTTCGTCTATTTATGGTTTTGTTTTTATGAAGATTCCGTTTAACGATACAATTGAAGGACTACTTTAAATTATAGTAATATTTTTACTAAAAATAATCTTGAAACTCTAATTTGACCAACTTAATTACAGTTATTCAAGGGTGTATTCAATATTTAACTCATTAGCAGATTCAGATCATTCATTCAATTTTATTAGTTTTAAAGTTAATATTCAACTTTTTTTTTATTTTGATCATTTAAGAAATTGCTTGATATTGGAATTGATCAATGATCATGAACAAATTCTCATTCGATTATAATTTTGTGTTTTTCAAAGAATAGACTAACATTTACGACATCTTTTGTTCATAGATTTAAACATTTTAAAATGTTTTGGTACTTTTGAATATTACTGAGGCCTTGGAATTAGTGTTAATATAATGTTATAAAAAGTATTTATTTTACGATTAAAAGAGTTGAACAAAGATTTAAAAGTTTTGTTTATAAACAAAATTCTAAAGAAATGATAATTAGTGTCAAATAAATCACAATTAAGGGTCAAATATAATGATTAGGACGGGTTTAGTTGGTCTCATAGGTGTGGGAACTGGTATTGCCCTCGAAAAATATCGCAGAGATGGTCCACCCGTTAGAATGGGAAGTGTTTTCGCTGCCAAACCTTTTGATCAAATCGCGACCACATCTTCGACATCACTCGATAAGACACAAAAACAATTGTCTGTTGACTCGAATGTTGAATACATACCGAAGTCAAGTAAACGAATAGAAGAGATCGCTCGACACGGCTTCCCATCGTTGGATACATTGCGATCGTACGACAACTTTGTCCTGTCTTATGATCGTCGCAATAGAACCGCCAATTGGGTGTTGGAACACCTCAACAAAGAACAGATCAGTGGTGACCCAATTGACAGATCAAATATCGAGTTTTTTCAAGATAAGTCTATTCACGAATACTTCAGATCAGCAAATAGTGATTATAAGAGCAGTGGTTACGATAGGGGACACTTAGCCGCTGCCGGAAACCACAGATCTAACCGACAATTAGTCGCTCAGACCTTTGTATTGTCTAATATTAGTCCACAAGTGGGCAAAGGCTTCAACAGAGATATGTGGAACAAATTGGAAAAGTATTGTCGATGGAAAGCCAGAAAAGCAGACAACCTCTGGCTCTGTACCGGACCTCTATATCTCCCAAAACGGGAGACCAACGGAAAGCTTTACGTCAAGTATGAAGTGATCGGCAAAAATCATGTCTCAGTTCCGACGCATTTCTTCAAAGTATTAGTAATAGAAGAGAAGGGAGTCTTCCATTTGGAGGCGTATATAATGCCAAACACTGTGATCGATGACAGGACACCCATCGAGTCTTTCAGAGTACCCGTTGATACGATCGAGAGGGCGGCCGGTCTTCTCTTCTTTGAGAGGATCCCTCGAAACCAATTCCGTACTATTAATGGCAAAAGTGTTTGAATTTTAGTCAGAATTCAGTTTTAATTGAATTGTTTACACATTTTTTGAATCATTTTTAA
Organism: Minunthozetes semirufus; assembly: GCA_034699985.1. NCBI lineage: Eukaryota > Metazoa > Arthropoda > Arachnida > Sarcoptiformes > Punctoribatidae > Minunthozetes > Minunthozetes semirufus. Next base: position 9,627 of record JAQIXD010000401.1, read on the forward strand.
AATTAATTAATTATTTAACAAATAATTGTGTTTTTAATCAAAGATTTGACTCAAATATTGTATTTATATTTAAAATGAGTCATAATTTAGTTTATTTTTGCCACAAATTATATCCAATTTATTGATTGGAAAACCTTTTGCTTTCATTAAGTCAATGCTTTTATCACAAAAACTGAGCAAAACTTAATTAAAGTGAATTCAGTTTCATTTGAATTGAATTCAATATCTTTTGATTTGTTTTCTTTTTAATCACAAAAAAACACTTATTTTTTATTTTAAGCGAAAATTAGTTTCAATTGCTTTGAGAATTGACTTCGAATTACTCAAAGCAATTGAGATATAAATTTAAATGGAGTACATATTCAAGTAATTATGGAGAAGTTTAGAGCGAAGGCATAGAATTTTATGATTCATAACTTCTAAAGAATTTAATTCTTTATTATTCTTCGTATGTTTTTTGGAAAATTATACGAAATGTTTTGTGAATTCAGGATATTTCCAATCAATACCTGGTTTTTAGATAATTTGATCAGAGGTTACGTGAGTCGGGTATTACAAATACAACCAATTATTTGGCACTCAATTATAAAATTGATAAAACAATTGAAAAATTTTGATAAAAGTTTTTCTGGTTAATCATAAATTATTAATCAATTCTATTACGATATATCTCGTCCACACGTGTACTCAACTTTGTACTGAAATGTTGGAAGAGCCGACATTCCTAATATCAGAATATTTCGCATATTTTTAAATTAATCAATTGTAGAGACGGAACTCTCCCAATCAGACCCTACTCCTAAAAAAGGAAGAGATGGATCAAATTGAATTGAATTTTGACCTTTTGTTTGATTGGTGAGAATAATGAGGATACTTTGTTGAATACTTTTGTATTCATGGCATTGAAATAATACTTTTATCAGATTGTATTCGATATTTTCAGTGTCAGTCTGTCATTTGATCCGCTTTTATATACTGCAGTCTATACTCAAGTGTATCACTAATTATCACCGATTATGGCATTTGTGTGAATTCGCTTTACTCTATCACATTGAAAGTGGTCTGACTTGAAATCTTTAAAAAGATAATGTGATAATTAGCTTTAAAAACACTCGAAAACCTGTGCAAACATACCATTAGGTGATGTCAATCCGTAGATATGGGATAACTGTTATCCAACTTCTTAAATGTTATCCCTTTCCTATATAAGATCTAATTCTTAACTTTTTGGCAGAATTTCATTAATTAGTTAATTAATTAGTTAAAGGCTTAGAGTTGGGAATCACTTCAAAGTCAAAACAATAGCCTTCGATAAGACCTTAAAGTTTTCACAATAATCACTGAAATCCACTAATCATTGAAAAACTCTTCAAAACTCTTATCAATAAAAAGTTTTATTTTAACAAAAGTTATATTTTAATTGATTTTAATTAAAGCTCTGAAATTGTATTTTGATTTTTCATTGAATTTAATTTTCAAAACAAATTGTTTGCAAACAATTTGCGTGAAATACAACTTTAAAATCAAAGCCAAAGTAAGAAATTATTTTAATTCTCTTTTAATTATTGATTAAATTTGACATTAATTTTGACTAAAAATATATAATTTGAATCCAATTTCCAAGAAAATTAAGAATAACTTGTTTTTAAAGTGAGAGCTATAAAGTGTAATAAAGATTTTGCCAAAAATTCATTAAAAATGTTTATGTAAACCAATTACTCGATTATTTGATAACCCATTAACTTAGAATCGCCTGAAGAATAGTTTCAATGATTTATTAGAATTTTTGTTTTGATTGCATTTCATTAGTAATACTTATTTCAAAAAAGTAGTCAAACAGTTGTGTCAATAAACCAGAAAATTATTGATAAATATTCACTGAATTGCTGTAAAAGTCCAAAAAAAACTTTCATTCGTTTTTGAAAATATTTTTGAATTTGATTTTATTGTATTCAAAATAATTGATTAGTTGTTTAAGAATCTCATCAATAGTTAAGTTATAATTCTTTTTAAATAATTCAATGTTTTGCATAATAATTGAATTTTAAATGAAATTTCAGACCAATTATTAATTTAATTAAAGTTGTCTTGCCAAAATAACACGTTTGAATTCACGTATATTAATTAATTGTTAATTATTTATTCTAAAAACACCAATAAATTATCCGGGGATTCATTTTCAGAATAAATTATTAAAATTATTTGTCATTCGTTTTATTAAAATATTTGTTAAAATAATTGTCTGAGACTTTGAAATATTGCGAAAATCCTTCAAAATATCGCAAATAATTAATTATATATTATTTTTTCGTCACTCTATTGGAAAAAAGTCTCTCACGTTAGGGACGATCAGAGGGACAGATAATAACTTATTTTAATTATAAATTAAAGAGTTTTCAGTCTTCTATTAACCCAGAAACAGATAATCAGTTAAATTAAGTATGCTCTAGGCCCAATCAATTCTGATGTACTATTCTGATGCCTCTGTTTGTATTGATGTGTTGCGCATCCCATTCCTATTACGTTAGAATGATAAATGAGAAATTTAAACTTTTGTTTTTATATGAACTTGAATTATTAATTTATTAATAAATACGGAATAACCAACGGATTCTCAATCTGATACGAGGTAAAAAAGGTGGTGAATTAATAATTGTTCTTATATTTTTAATAAGGTTAACTTCTCATGTATCATTCAAGAATATAATTATACATGTTCAAATAAGAATTATTCACTCATTTTAAAATGAGGGCACCTCCGTCTTGCACACTCTCGATGGAAATGTTTTCTTTATTGATAATTGAAGGGAAACTCTACCACAAACCACTACTCCTGTGTATCCCAAAACTAAATCGAAATCTTATTCCAATTCATTCTCAATAAAACAAATAAGAAAAATGTTTTAAATAATTTTTTTCTTTTACTTATTATTAATTTGTTTGAAATATAAAGACTTTTTGATAAACACCTTAATTATTAACGACAAGGCTTTCGAGTTAAAAACGTGTTTTTAAATACCATTGAGGCTATTGATTGGAATTCTGTTAGTTTATACCTGAGCTCAATCTTTCAGTTCCTTCAGTTCTGTGCTCTGAATAATCATTGAATTTATTTTAAATTTTATAAGTTTTTGTTTAATCATTTGAATTCGCTTTTGAATGCAGTTTTGTTTTCAAAAATATTGTGATATTCACTCAAGAAATTGGATTTAAGTGACAAAAATAAGATCAGCAAAAATTTTTTCCATAACCATTAAGTTATTGTTTTGAAGCCATCATCAAACTGTCATTTCATCGGAAAAATTCGGTAGTTTTTAGTGTTTTTCCCCACAATTAATGTTTTATTCATATTTCTATCGGATTGTCATTAATTATGTATGCATTCTGAAACTCTTATGATTCTATTTTCTACTTTCTAATCAACGATAATCATCATTTAGATATTTCTATTGATATTTGCATGTTGATAATTATTGATACAATGTAATCAATTATTTTTCATAAAAATGCATTTTTTGATTAAAATTTAACAAAAATTTCAGAAATTTTAATTGTTTTTCATCGATAAGAATTAGTACTGAATTTGTTGATTAAAACTCAATTAACAAAATGACTTAATTTCGATGAACTTTTCCATTGATCAGTTAGTAATGAGAGTGAGGTTTGAGCTGTTATCAGGAAAATTGTATGAATACTTTTACCGTTTATTTATTAGCAAATAACCGGTCATTTAATGGCAAATAAATTGATTGATATTTCATAATCGATAGCATTAAGTGTTTAAATAAAACAATATTATCGACAGAAATATGAAGTTATTTAATAGATTAATAGTTTTTCACACTTGAAAACTTAGCTCTGATTCGACATAACATTTCTTACCTTCACTACAATTAGCTCTGACCTCAAAGTATTACATTTTGAATACTCTTTGAAAAAATTCATATCAGTAACAAAACGATTAGTTAAAATTGCAAGAACTTGTCATTTTGTTGTTAATGACAACTTTGTAACTTTAGATTTTTATCAAATAACTTCAGATGATCAGATGACAAAACAACCTTGATTCTTTTATTGTTTCACTCATTATTAACTATATTTTAATTTTTACGCAGAATTCAATACATTATATAAAACGAGTATCAATTGAGTTGAAGAAGAAGAAGCTTTTTCAAATTGACCATGGCTTATGAACCTGATAATAGTGGTAAAAGAGCGCCTTCTATATGGTTGTGGTTGGCAGCTACCTGTGCTCTCTGTTCCGCAATGAGTATGGGTGCTGTTCTGGGTTAGTTCTATCTCTTAATAATTCCAAAAAGTTTATTGAATTTTATTTTTATTATTCATAATAAAGGTTGGAGTTCACCCGGATTACCCAGTATGGGAAACAGTGGTAGTCAGCCTTACCTCGTTGATACCGAAGAGGATGAGTTTATAAAATCATGGATCGGCTCATCCACTACTTTGGGGGCACTGTTTGGTGGTCTTTTAGGAGGTTTGTCTTCACTTAATTCTTGTGATATTATATCTAAAAGATTAACATTTGGTTCATCTGTAGGACCTCTTCTGGGATATATTGGAATGAAGAAGAGTTTAATAGGTCTGGGGGTTCCCTTTGTTGTTGGTTGGGCATGCATCTTGTAAGAAAATCATTTCATTATCTTATTTACAAACTGTTTAACAATATTCAAATATTATCAGATTCACGAAGGCTGTACCCCTTATGCTCGTAGGACGAGTGCTCACAGGATTTGGTGCCGGAATATCTTGTGGTTCGTTTGATTCAATATATTATTCTGATTCTACTTCTATTAATTTTTTAAAAATTTCAGGAGTGGCCCCGACTTATGTCAATCACATTTCAACGCCAAGTATAAGAGGACTGTTAGGAACGGGCTTTCAGGTAAGAAAAGTGTTGATTTGTTTAACAAATTATTTAAAGAATAAACAAATTTATAGATTTTCGTAAACATTGGTATTTTATATATCGATCTCTTCGGTATTGGTATTAACTGGAGGTGGCTCTGCCTTCCGGCTGTCATCCCATCAATTCTTATGTCAGTGGGAATGCTGTTTATGCCGGAGTCGCCCATTTGGCTGATGACTAAATATGGCCGAAGTTCACAAGTAGTGGATGCCCTCCGAAGACTCCGTAGCGCGGATTCTGATGTTGAGGGAGAACTCAAAGAGATTCAAGAAAGAGTGGAAGCAGAGAAAGCCAGTTCCAGTGGATTCTCTTTGAGTCAAATAAAGAGAGCCGATGTATATAAACCACTCATAATTGCAAACGGTTTGATGTTTTTCCAACAACTTTCTGGAATAAATGCGGTCCTCTTCTATGCGGCCGATATATTCAAGAGCGCCGGCAGTAAAATTGATCCAAATGTTAATGCGGTTATAGTCACCGGAACTATGGTTGTGGCCGTTATTATCGGCGGTCTTATCATCGATAAATTAGGCCGAAGAATACTATTACTCGCGTCTGGCGCTGGACATACTGTCAGTTTGGTTGTGATGGGATGGTATTTCTATAACTCTCACAAGGAATGTCCCTGTGGTCAATATGTCTGTCTCACAACAAATGCCACAATAGGAACCACTCTTACAACAACTATTGGGACCACTATTGGAACAACTATTGGGACAACTGGAGTACCACTTGATTCTTGTACTGCCCCCTATGGAATTCTTCCGGTCGTATCTTTAGTTATATTTGTAATAATGTTTTCAATTGGTTTCGGTCCCATTCCGTGGATGTTAACCGCAGAGATAACTCCAGGCTTTGCCTTAAGTTTCATCAGTTCAATAGCCACTGGAACTAATTGGTTGTTCGCTTTTATTGTCACTCTTTGTTTTAAGAAGATATCTGATCCATCTGCATTAAACACCCATGGTGCTTTCTGGCTATTCGCCGGAATATGTGCGGCCAGTGTTGTCTTCACATTTATATTTGTTCCCGAAACTAAAGGTAAAACACAAGAAGAAATGTCACAATCATTCTTAGGAAGAAGTGGCGCACAGACCAAACACAATGGAAATATAAATTCGGATGTAAATAAAATTTAAACCATATATAATATATAATATACATGTATTGACAATTTATACTCCACTCTTCAATTTGTTGTTAAATTTCTCAAAAATACTATTTCTATAAAAATTGAATTATTTTTTGATTTAATTTGAAATCAAATCAAAGAAAACATAAAAACATTTTTAAGTAATTTTCGTTAAAACCATTTATTGTATATTATTTTTAATACATTTACTGTTAATTAAAACATTCATTATTTTATGTAAATATTAATTATAATAAAAATCAAATTTTTAAAAATTAAATTAATTAACATTAAGAAGAGAATTGTGAAAAAACAACCAAACATTGAATTAAACCACAAATTTGGTGACAAATTATAATGATTTTTAATTTTATAAATAACTAACATTTGAATTGATTTAAAGATTAATGAAGTTTGACTACAAATCATTAGCGAATCATTTGGGTAAATAGCAATATATAAGAAATGGCGACACCAATGACCTAGAGTGAGTTTCAAAATTAAATTCAATCAATTTTTCATTTACTTACAGATAAAAAGAGAGATTTATTAATATTAAAAAAGTTTGAAGCATTAAATGTCTGTTGATTTTGTTGGAGTCCGAGAATGGCCTGAATCTTAACTTTGTCTTCAATGTTAGGAACAACTAATGATGAAATTGTTTCGAATACCTCTTTGTTCTAACAATTTATAGATATATTTGACAAATGTTTAAAAATGATTTTAAAATTTCAAACCTTTTGATTCATATTATCGACAAAAAGACACCAAACAAACATTCGTATGACATAAATGGCAATCAATGGCCAAACGTTTTGAATTGAAAAACTTGAATTATAATCTGTCAGATTCTGAATTAAAACCCAGAATGAAATCAGGAATAATATACTGAAAGAAAACACAAGCAAAAGACATGGAGTCAATAGACTATTCGCTATCTTTATCTGTTTCTGTATATTAGCGATAGTTAGAAACCACTCATCGATTTGAGAGAAGTCTTGTTCTTCTTTAACAGATTTCTCAATTGTTTTGTTTAACTCTTGAAAAATAATAGAGAAATAGAGACTGAAGTAAATGAGTAGAAAACCGGTGGAATCGGTCAGAATTTCTGATAAGAAGTCCTCTAATATTCTTAAAATGCTAAGAGTTGTGACCACTCGGAGAAAGAGGAAAAATCTACAGAACATAAAAAGTATGGAAATCCCAACGTAGACATGAATTGCGATTTTAAGTTTAGGTAATTGTCTTCGTTTGTCGATCACTAATTGTTTTAGATTATCGACAAGACTTCGGAATTGTTTGCCACGAATGCTATAAAGAACGGCTGCAATCAAATTACAGACATTAAAGATCATAAACATCGCATAAAATATATATAAACCAAAATCATTTTTAAACTGCTCTCGATTTAGAAAACATTCGAAGACACAGGGAGTGTTGGTTATGGTTATCAGTGACCACATCACTAACCCATAGCACACCAAAAGGACTTTACATAATTTAGTCTCGTTTTTTGGGTAACCGATGTATACGATTCCTGAGACGCGATGCAAACAAACCAAGTAATCAAAGCCATCATCGAAGTGGTTATTTCCTTTGGTCTTCAAGTCTTGAACCACAACTTCTATACTTTGTTGATCCATTATTTTCTGCAATAGATTAGCTGATAGTTGCGAAATAGTCGTTGGAGTCAATTGAATAATAAAATTAGTTATGAGAGTTATGTCGAAATAATTGAGTCATAAATTGGTTGAAAATAACTTATTTAATGAAAAATTGATTAAATATTTGCTTTCAATTTGAAGTGATGTCAAACATCAAGTATTTTATTAATATTTAATTGAATAAACTTGTTCAAATTTTTCTTGGAAATTATTATTTGTCGATAACCGAGATAAATGTTTGACAATTAATTAATTTTATTTTCAGGTTAAATCAATATTTATATAAACATTTAAAAAGATGAGTACTGTTTTAATTTGGAATTATATTAAATTGAAGATTATAGTCAAGTTATAGTTAAGGAATAGTTAAGGAATATTCTGTACGAATAAAAGAGTGTATGTAATCGAGACTCCAATCACCTGAAATTCAAGAATAAATGTATGATTGCATCAATGTATTGGAAATTTTATACTGACTGAAAGAAACAGAGATTTATTAACATTGAAAAAATTCGAGGCATTGAATGTTTGTTGATTTTGTTGGAGATTTAGAATTGAAATCATCTGAAATGTATAATTATATTATTTAAATCTTAATTCAAATGGAATTTGAGTTCCTTTTGTTAATTCAAACCTTTATTTTCTGATCAGTTTTTGGCGGATTTTTCGATGAAATTAATTCAAATGTATTTCTATTCTATAAATTGAAGAATAGCTTATAAATAGAGAAAATAATCAGCATTTTTAAGAGTACATACTTTTTCATTCAATCTATCAGCAAAAAAGCACCATGCAAACATTCGTAAACAAAATACAAGTATCATTGGCCAAATGTTCTTCAGTGTCCAACCAGATTGAGTGGTCCCCGATAACGTTTGTATAAAAAACCCGATCGATATTAAGAATAATATGTTAGACATAAACACAATTAAAAGACATGGACTCAATAAACTGTTGGCTCTCTTAATGAATTTCTGATTTTTTGCTATCTTTTCGTACAATTCATCGAAATCGATGTCATTTGTTCCGAATTCAAACTTCTTTTTAATACTTTCATTCAACTCCTGAATCAAAATAGAAATATAATGACTAAAATATATTAAAAGGATTCCCGTCTGGTCAGTCATAATCTCGGTGAAGAAGTCTTCAATACTTCTAAATAAATGGATTGCAGTCAAATCCCTGTGAATCATAAGAAGAGTAGTTTTTCCGAATATTATAACAAAAGAGAGCGATATATACGAAATGGCAATAATTCGAAGCGTTTTTAATGACTTTTTATTGGTTACGGATTCATTCAAATCTTTAAGGAATGACTTAAAGCGATGTCCTCTCGATGTGTAGACAATTGCGCTAAAGATATTTGTGAGCGTAAATACCAGGAACACCGTATTGAATAAATAGAAGGCTGTTTTAAATTGTGTTTTATATTCATCCATATAACAGGCCAATAGACAGGGAGAGTTGGCTATTGTGACCCAACTCCAAACAATAATACCCCACAATACTAGTCCTACTTTTATCCATTTGCTATCACTTCTGTCATATCCGATGTATAAAATTCCAGCCAAACGATGAAATTTGACGATAATATTGAATCCATCGCTAGTTTTGTCATTATTTTTGTCAATTATATCAATCTTTTGTTCACTAATTTCCATAATTGATTGAAATGTCTATTTATTTATATAATATTGATATATCATATAAAGTGATATACCTTACGCATTCAAAACTGGAAGGTTATGATAGTATAGAAACTGACTGAAAAGGCAGTGAAAATGTTACTTCAATTAATTAGTGAGTGTTATAGTACTGTATAAGTGAAGCAATATTTGTTTCAATGGAATAAAAGTCAATATTTGCTCAATTTATTGAAAAATATATCTGGATATATAGTCAAACTTTGACACTTAAATAAAGCTATCAATTGGTTAATGGTTCTTTCAACCTCTATATTCATTGATATATATTTTTATTAATTAATAATTAATAAAATAAGGTTCTCAAGATTATAGTTGATTGATCATTTTTAACTGGGAATAATTTTGGTCGTTATTCTGGTTTTTCATTTTAAATATCTTTATTCTTAAATAATTCTGAGATAATAATAGAAATCAATATAAATCAAATACATTGGTAATACATTCAAATAAAAAGTTGTAGTTAATTACTTGGAGTTCAAATTATACAACAGCTTAAAACACACATTATATGAGTATATGAGTATATGAGTGGCAAATAATATATCTAAGAATTTTGTGATTTTTAATGAACATTCTGTACGAACAATAGAGTATACGAAATAGAAACACCAATAACCTGGAATTGAAGAATGGTCAATTAAAGATACTTAATAATAATGAGAAATAGTAATCTTTGAATTACTTACTGATAAAAACAAAGATTTATTAATATTAAAGAAATTTGAGGCATTAAATGTTTGATCATTTTGTTGAAGAATTAAAATTAAATTCATCTGAAATATAAAGTTTTTAAAATTAAGTCAATCGCAAACATTTAGACAATTGATTCGAACCTTAATTTTGTCCTCAATTTTAGTCATATTTTTAGATGAAATCAATTCGAAGGTTTTCTTATTCTGAGATACAATTAAATACTTATATCACATATACTTGTATTTATAGAGAACTGTAAGACTTACCTCTTGATTCATTTTGTCGACAAATATGCACCACATAAACATCCTGATGGCCACAATTAAGACAAAGGGCCAAATGTTCGTTATATCAAAATGATTTGAATCAGAAAAATATTTAACGAAAAATCCGAAACTTATTAACGAAAATATACTCAAAGCGAACACAATTATAAGACACGGACTCAACAGACTGTTCGATCTTTTTATTAATTTTTGAATTTTTGTTATCTTTTCGTAAATATCATTAAAGTTAATGTCATTTGACTCAAATTCAAATCCATTTTTGATATTTTCATTTAATTCGTTGATAATTATTGATATATAATGACTAAAATAAATCAATAAAAGTCCAGGCTGATCAAACATTATCTCAGAAAAGAAGTCTTCAATTGCTCTGAGAAGATCATAGGCAGACCAATCTCTGAAAAAGGATATCTCTTTTCCGAAAACAAACAAAATTGTTGCCATTATATACAAAAACACAATTATTTTAAGGCTTTTCAATGACTGCTTATTGGTAACAGATTTGTTTAAATCTTGAATTAATGCCGAAAATTTGTGTCCTCTTTTCGTAGAGATAATGGCGATGAAGATATTGATGACCGTCAGTAGGATAAACATAAGACCGAATAAATAGGAACCAGTTACATTCATCTCATAAAGATCTTGTAAATGACATTCCATAAGACAGGGAAAATTAGCTATAGAGATGCACATCCACACAACTATACCCCAAACTATTAAACAAAATTTGTTCCGTTTAGTCGACTGTTTGTCGAACCCGAGGTATAAAATTCCAGCCATTCGGTGAAATTTGACCAAAATATTAAAACCATCGCCAGGAATACCTTCGCCATTGGGAGTATTATTTATTTTTTGGGGATTCGCTTCGTTCATATTTATCGGTTTTAAATTATAACTTGTGAATCACAAGTAAAGTGATCTAATATGATCTAGATTCTAGTGGTCATACTCTCAATAACAAATATAATCCAAAGAAACTTGAATTTATCAAATGAAAGGCAATAAAATGATTATAAATTGGTAATTTAATTATAACTTTTATTAATGTTTCTCTTAGTTAAGTCAATATTTGATGAGAGTTTGAGTTAAATAAAAGTCAATATTTGAATATTAATATTGAACTAAACATACTCTATAGTGTACAATGTAACATGCTCAATTTCATTTCATTCATATTTTTGTTATCATTGAATAATATAAGATTAAGGATTATTTTGAGAAAATCTTAAGACAATGATTGGGAATGTCTTTTACCTGTGATTTTGAAAATAAAAAATAAAAATTAAGGTTAAAAATCATTAAATCATATAAAATAAATCACAAATTTAAAGAAATTTAGCAAGTTGAGACTTACTTTTTTCACGATTTGAATCAAAAACTTTTAATCGTGAAATAATCGTGAAAAAAGAAAGTCTCAACTTGCTAAATTTCTTTAAATTTGTGCTCCCACGATTACCAAGCTCTTAATTCAATCAAAAATCAAAAGTTTATTATATTTCTTTGTTTTTCAAAGATTTTTACAATCGATTAAATGTTTTCCACTTATGTTACTACATATATTTGAACATATGAAACAAACTAGATTATCTTTAACAATTGTCTCAATTTTCTACAAATAGGATTAACTTACATTACCTTGAAGTTTGTAATATAATAGTTATCTTAAAATATTTGCGATATTATTGAGAACTGAGACAAATGTCATTCAATAGAATCTATAAAATAATAATTAAATAATTATTTGGAAAATTATTGTGAAAATGAATTTTCCAATAATTTTTTCTCTGTTTTCAGGTTTACTGATATCTGTTTGCTTTAGCGCCGATCCAACCAATTATGAGTACTTCACGAGCGGTGGAATCAAATCAGGACTAAAAGCCGATTCCGTTGACTTTACTCTTAATGGCAAAAAGATAGTCGTTTACAGCGGATCTCTACACTATTTCCGTTTACCTCATGAGTATTGGAAGGACAGACTCACAAAGTTTAGAGCTGCCGGACTCAATGCCGTAAGAATAATAAGACAAATAAATCTATTTTAATGGTTTTAATGATTTGCTTATTTTAGGTTCAGACGTACGCGCCGTGGAATCTTCATGAAGAAACTCCTGACCACTTCGACTTTGAAACTGGATTTTTGAATTTGTCGAACTTCTTAAAAGAAGCCAAAGAGGCTGACCTTTTTGTTGTCTTCAGAATCGGTCCCTATATCTGCGCTGAATGGGAAATGGGAGGATATCCCGCGTGGCTTATTAGAGACCCTAACATGAAATTAAGATCCAATTACAAGCCATACCTGAGTGCTGTCGAGAAGTATTACAATAAAATACTGTCGATAATCAATGAATATCAGTTTACAAAAGGCGGTCCAATAATTGCACTTCAGTTTGAAAATGAGTTCGGAGGAATTCGCAACGAGAATGACAAAGAGTACTTTGAATTCATGAGACATGTCATTGAAAAGAGTGGATTTAAGGAACTGCTCTTTACTTGTGATTCTGGAATGACAGCATCAAGAGCTGTTAAAAATAATTTACCAGGTAATATAATATATTCAAATAATATAACTCAATATTAAAGAAAATTTACTAAAATTATTATTAATGTCTGAATTTATAGGAATTCTGACCACAGATAATATGAACTCTAACTCTTTGGCTACTTTGAGAGCTTTACGAGAGGTTCAGCCCAATAAACCTTTATATGTCTCAGAGTTTTGGCCAGGGTGGTTTGACAACTGGGGTGATAAAACTCACCACAGAATGACAATCGAACACTTTCAACACGAAGTGACAGACATTTTATTTAATGCTAACTCTTCGATGAACTTCTATATGTTCTTCGGCGGTACTAACTTTGGATTCATGAATGGACACACTGTTACTACCAGTTATGACTATAACAGTCCACTTTCAGAATCAGGTATTACCACTATTCTGTGTTTGAGTACTCAAACAAATTTAATTTTCAGGTAATTATACCGATAAGTATTGGAAAGCAAAAGAACTTTTTGAGAAATTGACTAAAGAGAGAGGACTTCCCAAAACACATATACCCGAACCTCCGAAAGTGGAAGCAGCGGCTAATTATGGTGTCATCAAAATGAAAGACTATCTTAGTTTTGAAGATTTATTGTCTCACATAAAACCAATTGAATCAAATGAACCGAAACATATGGAACTACTGAACATTGGGGATAATTATGGACAGAATTTTGGTTTTATATCATACAGAGTGGACACACCTAAGTTTAAACACTTGAAAATAAATGGTATATTATAATCAAAAACAATGTCTTCAGTGGAAGTGTTGCTAAAAATCAATTTTAATATTTAATAAATAGGAGGGGTTTCTGATCGTGGAGTTGTTCTGATTGATGATAAAGAAGTAGCCGTTGTTACCAACAAAGAATATCAATTAAATACAACTGATTCAGAGTTCGCTCACACAGACAGACATAAACTCGATATTATAGTTGAGAATACAGGTCGTGTGAATGGTGGTGAAGCAATGAACCATGCTCATAAGGGAATTAATGGCGAACTTATTATCGATGAGAAAAAGGTTTCTAAATTTGATATCTATTCCATGGATTTCAAACAGAAATTTGTGGAATCACTCAAACAACTTAAAGGAAGGGCTCTGACTAAAGTGAACAGTCCTTCTTTGTTCAGAGCGGAGTTGAATATAACGGGTAAACCCAGGGATACATTCTTGAGATTAGATAACTGGAAGAAAGGAAATGTATTCGTCAATGGCTTTAATATCGGTCGCTATTATGATATCGGACCACAAAAGACACTGTATGTTCCGTCACCTCTTCTAAAAACAGGAGTAAATGATATTTACGTTTTTGAACTTCATTCGGGAACCGATAGCATTCATTTCGTGGATAAACCAGATTTAGGAAAATAAATGCTTTTCTTTAGATTAAAATAAATTAAAATGACTTCAAATCACTTCAAATAAATGTTTTGTTAATTTTCTGATTTTTTATCGAATTAAGAGAATTATTTCAATTAATACACTTTTATATACTTCAATATAAAAGGTATTTTTAGACCTAAAAAAATAATCTAGATTCTAGATTGAAGATATTTTTAAGTAAAGAGGTTTTAAGTGATAATCAAAAGAATGTTTTGATGTGTTTTGTGTTTAGTTTTATTTGTTTCGTAAAATTAAACGAAAATTATTACAAAAAATATATTTTTATTAATTTATGAAAAAAATAAAATCAAATGAAAACTAAATATAAAATAAAATCCAAAATAATTACGGAAAAGACCTAAAAGTTTGGGCTTATGGTTTGGTTAGACTATCCATTTCATAGGTATGCATACTATGCAGTGATAGTCCTATCAAACCATAAGCCAATCAAACTTTTTGGTCTAAATGAATGACTGTTCAAATGGTTTGTCTCAAGTATTCGGGAGAAGCGACCGAATAGTCGTTTGAACTGAAAAGTTGTGAATTTCTCGACAAATACTTCAAGAAGTCATTGAAATGAATGAGTAGTACTTGGATTGTCTTCTCATCCATTGCAGTAAACGCCAAAAAGTGGCCAAACTTTGTAAATAATCGCAACAAATGGACAGAACCGTAGAGTTCTGACATCTTTTTTCCCGGATTTGTTGTCAACAGTTCTTGATATTGAAGGCGTTCGAAGCGGTATAAGAGTTGACTTCCGAGCATTGAATTGAAGTACCCTTTGATACCATCGATCACTTCGTTCACCTGAGACTCTTTGATTGGCGTTAATTTTGTGGCCAATTTCTGCTTCAAATAGTCGTCGAGGATATACTCAACCGTTATCTTTGCCGGTAATTCAAATAACTTTTGTTGTCTCGTAATCAGATCCCAGTCGTCGACCAGACATGGCTTCAACTCTTCGGGAATTCTTATTTTAATTTCGATTTTACTGTTGAAAGCTTCTTCTGTTTCGACAAATGGTGGCACCAAATGCTTCTTCTTTTTCTTTTCTTCCTTTATCTCACTATTTGGTCCGTCTTTAGCTATAAATACAAATAAAGTGATTAACAAATGTTTAGATCAATTGAAAACAAATCACAAACCATTTGCGCTAATATTTATTGGATTTTTGGGGTCACTCTTCTGACTGTCAGTCTTTTGACGCTTTTCATTAGATCCGTTCGGTCCGTCCTTACCATTACTACTATCTTGAGATGAGGTAACAGAAGAACCCTTTCTCTTCTTGGATGAGGAGGAGGAGGAAGACGCAGATGAAGAGTTGACCAGTTTGTGTTTGGTCTTCAATTCTTGCTGTATCTTCTGATTCTGTGAATTAAGTTTAAGTATTCTGTCCTCTCCGACCCATTCGTCCCAATTTTTATTCCATCCGTTGTAGTGAACGAAATACTGATTTTTGTTGTCTTGTTTTCGCCGCTTAAGACATTTGGCCTCATAAATGAGAGGTCCATGATAACACAGAACTCGTTCCTCTATTGAGTATTGGAAGTGATCGTCGGCTGTTGTTGACGCCGCCGGAGATGGTTTGTCCTCAGGTGTGGACATTGAGTTCACAAACGTTTTAATTGAGTTTAATATAAGAAATAGTTTTTTAAATCAATATTTTTTGAAACCAAAACACAAGACTTAAAATCATTGGTTTCTATGGAAACTCCATAAACACTATATTCAAAGATAGGCTGATTTGGGCGCCAACTCATAGGGCGCCAAATTTAAACTTAATTATCATGATGTAAAAACTTTGAACTTCAGATTATTTAATTATCTTGAGAACCTCTGATGGAGGGGTCTCCGAATTGGACATTTTATTTTTTTTGCATTCAATAAAGAGATGAAAAAAGCTATTTATTTTGAAAAAATATTTTTAATAAATAATTCAAATCAAAACTTTTGACTGAATTTTAAAATAATTGAGAAATATTGGGAAAAGTAATTATAATCGTAAACTAAATTCTTCTTCAGTTACTAATTAACAGACATTTACTTTGATGACATTAGGACTGAACTAATAAATGATATTTCAAAATGTTTTGACCAAACTTCAAGCATTTCCTTAACATATAAACATTAAAATATAACATAGAGCATTAAAACATATAAAAGACTATTATCCGCTCCAACCAACGGACTTCTCCTTTGAGAAGAAGCCGTTAAAAGCTTATCATTACTTCAGCACTCAATACCACATTATTGGCGTACATTCGATGCCCGACACAAAACTCAGCGAATGGATTCTCATAGTGATGAGTGATGACCGAAAAATCCTCTATTGTGTCACTCATTTAGAGGAACTCAACGATCAGGTATTTATTCTGAGCGGTAATCTTTG
This sequence comes from Minunthozetes semirufus, assembly GCA_034699985.1. Lineage (NCBI taxonomy): Eukaryota > Metazoa > Arthropoda > Arachnida > Sarcoptiformes > Punctoribatidae > Minunthozetes > Minunthozetes semirufus. The sequence goes on from JAQIXD010000401.1 coordinate 26,352, forward strand.
CGATCCATAAAATTGTTGTAATTTAGTTCCAAAATCCAAAAACTCTGATCGATTGCTCCGTAAGCAAGAAATCAAGTGAGATATGGCTCTGGCTTTTGCTCATAATTGTCATTTTGGTGGTCATCGTTATAGCAATTATAGGGTTTTACTACTTTTACAAAACAAAGAAATCGGATCTAAACGATGGAAATGATAGCAAAATCATTTCCAATGAAGTGTTAGCGAAGTCTAAAGACTCAACACTGAATCAATCGAGTAATACAATGAAATTCTCTTTTAATCAAAACTAAATTTTATTTCTATTTTCAAGAGATCGGATCCAAGGAGTCGGAGGACAGATCAAAATTGAGTTCAGAAACTTCCAAATGATAGCAATCAATTCACTTGTTTTTACTAATTTATGTCAAATATTTTCATTTAAAATACTCTTTGATTTCATTCAATTGAATAAAATTAATGTCTACTCAAAAGTGATATAAAGTTTTGATTAAGAAAACAATTGACTCAGAAATTGAATTAATGGGAAATTTTTAATAAGATTTTATGTAAGGTTTAATTATCAATCTTTACTCTCGACAAATGAATTCAAATTTGCCATTTTATAAATGAGCGTCTCTGAGATAAAATATCAAAATTCTGATAATTAATCAGTGAATTGCAATCATTAAATGATAATAACTTTGTTTTGTTTGATAAGTTCTTGTAATAAATGATTTAAAATCATCAGATTTATTAGTACTTCAGAAAAGTTTGATCCTTTAAATAACTTATATTTTGGAATCAAACCTGAATTCATTGAAAATTTTAATTTAAAACCTTTGATAACGAAATACAGATTTTTGTTGATTAGATTTTAAACTTATTGCAAACCAGAGCACAGACTATCGACAAATAATTCAAAACACATTTTTCATTACTTTCTATCCGATAGAAAGGCTTTGGTTTATAGCTATTACTAAAGAAAAAAAATGAGAAAATCTTAAGACTTTTTTCTGATTTCAAGGTTTTATGAGTTGAATGAATTTAAAAGCTATTGAAAAATAGTGTTAACTTAGATAAAGGCATGAAATCAAAGTTAAGAAATTTTGATTCGATGAAATCCCCGGCAATTCTGTGGTTAAAAAATAGTTTATGAATTATTCAAGAGTAATACCTAGGTTTAATTCAATGAATAATTTTAGACTTGAGTTTAGATTTCAGTTTTGAATTCAATTTTGGGTTCAATTCATTTATTTGTTTCAAATGTTTCACAAATAACTGAATTATTTATTAAACATTTTCTGAGAAAAAGTCAATTAATTGAAAAATATTTTGTTTGTGATCTCTTTTACATCATATAAATCGATTTCAATTTATGAAATGCTTATTCACCTTTTATACGATAAATACCAGTGTCTATCAAATAACTTCGTGGGTAGAGTCACTCCGAGTGGACTAAATGAGATGCAAATAAACTTGAATTACATAAAATACAACTTTTTGTTGAGCGAAAAACATATCGAAAATAAATATTTCGAGAGAAAGAGAGAGAGAGAGAGAGAGAGAGAGAGAG
>JAQIXD010000402.1:0-27873 GCA_034699985.1 Minunthozetes semirufus
AATAAAATATCAAGGTAATTCTTTTGGCATATTTTAAGAAATTACAAGTTCATTGCGTCTGCGTGTTATTCCTATGGCTATTTAACATGGGTTAAAAAAGTGAATTAGGACCCGCATTACTCTAATTGATCTAGCACAATAAATTAAAATATTTTCGATTTTATTTAAATACTATTATATTCTTAAATGTTTGGAGAAATGTTTTATATCTAAATTTAGTTAAATTTTACAAATTTACTTATTTAAATTATCAAGCAAACTTGGTAACAGTTCAATGGGCCAGACCTGTAAATACAATTTGTATCTGAATTTCATTTAGAAATAACTTTGAATTGTTTTCTCTCTATATTTCAATAAAAGATTTTATTTGATAACTTTTCTTCTCAACTATATTTGTTGGTCGATAAAATTGAATTATTAATCAAGGTTATAAATAAAACATTAAAGAGCACGAAGAAAATATTGAGATAATTCCAGTAATTCAATACAAAAATTAATTATTCTGGGTTAATAAATTCTGTAATTATAATCGAACCATTGTCAAATTATTAATGAAAAAGAACTTGTTTATTTAAAATGAGCGATTAATTTCCGTATTATTTAATAAACAAATTAATGTATAAAAAGATCTATAATTATAAGGAAAAACTCGATTATTTTGTGTGTATTTTATTACTGAATTCCAAGACTAACTTCAATGTCATTAATAACAAAAATAAAAATCAATTAAAAAAGATTTTACATTAAATATAAGGTTTTGGCTTAAAATCATTGCTTCAAAACTTATTTATCGCAAAATCTAATAATTTTTTTCTTTACTTCAAATAATTTTGTTGAAGTAATTGAAAGTAATTTCCCAAACGCTTACACTTTTTGAGATTAATTCAAAGAAAACTGTTCTGAGTAATAGTTTCCGACAGATTTGTTAATTTAGTCGTCAATACGTAAAACAAATTGTAATTAAAACTCAGTTTTGAGTCGAAATGAGTGAAGAATACGAATTAATTCAGAAGTTTTCGCCAAAAGTATTGCAAAGAAAGTACGAAACGATGCCTCAAAAGGCGAGAATCAAGTGCTTGATTAAGATCCTGATATGTTTTCTGTGCATTTGTGGACTCTGTTATTACACATCAATACTTTTGTATCAGTTTTTCAGAGGACGGACAGTTGTGAACATCAAGATTGAAACCGCTCTCAATAACCACAAGATTCCCGGTTTCACTATTTGTTACCCGGAATTGTTGTCTATGGAAAGGATTGCCCGAAAATATGTGGAATTAAAACCAAGATTCAAAACATATATGGATTACGTGGAAAATACTACTGATGGGTTTGTAAGCGAGAACTACACAAAGATTGTTCAGGAGCTCTACTGGACTAATATGAGCAAAACAGTTGAGAACCAAAAGCTGACAATCAGTGAGTTATTGAATCTGAGTATTCCTTATGAATACGATTACGAGCCCTATCCTCACTATCCCATAATGATCGACATTGACGGTCACCGACACTTCAGGAACGGCAGTTCAGTGGACAGCTCTGTCACGGATGAGAAGCCTATGGAAACTGTTGTGTTCGAGAGTAACGGCAAAATGAATAAGTGTTTCACCTTTTTCACTCACCTGAACAAAACATGGAGGGATTACTTTATGAACATCAAAGAGATTAATATTCAAATCACTCACAACAGCAAAAACTTTCCAAAATGTAATTACGCCAAAAACCATAACATCAAGTTCTCTATGCACTCCCCCAACACTTTGCCACAAACGCTGAGTGTTAATCATTTTGTTGACCTAAAGGCCGATAATTCCATAGAAATCACTTACAGCCGATGGAAGACCAAACTTTTGGGACCGGGATATCAGACTAATTGCCACTCGTATGACATGGATGACTCCACTAATTATAGATTCCGTTCCGATTGTATTAATCATTGCATTCAACAGCAATTGAATGAGTGCTCAAAAGAGAAACAAAGGGAAAGGAGTGAGCCTTTTAAAAAGTGTCTGTTCCCTACAAATGCCCTCTGGAGAGGACCGGCTTTTATTCTCTACAAAGACTTGAAATTGTGTCGACATTACGAGAAGTCTGTTTCTTATGACTGTCTCTATTGGAATATGGGTCAGATCGAGACCAAGTGCCAGAACAAGTGTCGGCCCGAATGTGTGAATCGCTATTATTACTATAACATTAAAAATAGCCGGCCCTGGTATGACGGCTTTATACAGATTAAGATTGTACATGATCAATATCCAGACAGAAGTACAGAGCACTTACCAGAAATGCCTTTAATCCAATTTGTGTCTAATTTTGGTGGTCTTTTGGGTATGTGGTTGGGTCTGTCGGCGCTCACTATACTCAAGTTTGTCGTTGAACTCTTATAGACTTCTATAGACTATAAACTAATTTATTTGTTTTTCTAATAAAATATTTATGAATTAAATATTTAATAGACCAGGTCTTCAACACGTTATTACATTAAGACAATTTAATTTGGGCCAAATAGATCAAGAACATTTGTTTCTTAGGCATTGACAATGAATTACATGTGCATTCTTTGATATAATTACCATTTGTTATGATTTATTGCAATAAAATTAATGATTATTTACTCTTTTGTATTGAAATGAGTGTTGAAATGAGTCTTCGGTTGAATGGAAACGATTATTGAATTAGAATTCAAATCAATTTTACCTCAAATTCAATGTCAACAAAAAAAATGAATATTTTATTGTATTGGGTCTTCATTTTGTTTGTCTCTGCTTTTAAAATATTTGTTCTTGATCAAACGCAGTTTAAGTCGAACTTTTAATTATGAATAACTTGAATATTTCGGGTGAAAACCAAGACGTAAAGGTTAGGCCTAAAATTACGGCAAATATTAAGCAATTGAGTGAAATGACTGCAAAATCGCGACTGAAATTCATTTTACGCCTTTTATTCGCAATAATATCGGTCTCCGGATTAGTATTTCAGTCATTACTACTTGTGCTCGAATATTTTGAATGGCAGACATCGGTCAAAGTTGAAAACCAGTCCAAAAAATACAATAGTATTCCCGGAATAACTATTTGTTATCACCACTTGTTATCAATGGAGCGAATGGCAGAAAAGTACCCTGAATTGAGAGCGAGTTTCAAAGCGTACCAAGCTAAGATAAAGAATGATACAGAAGGTGAGTCCAAAGAAGATCTGACCTATGATTTTAAGGTGTTATATGAGGACGAGTTCTTCAATTTCATCGAAGAGAAGAACCTAACTCTCAATCAATTGAATGAAATGAGTATTCCTTATGAAACGATTGAGGGAAGTGTTAATCCGATTGAAATAAGAGTACATGGTGCACCACGATTTCATGGTACAGATACCGACGATAAATTTGTTGATGATCTCACTCCTATTGAATCAATTGTTTATCCTTATGATCCTTACGATGAAATTTCACGGAATGGCAATAAATATGGGAACAAATGCTTTACTTTTTTCAGTTATTTGAATAAAACTTTGAGAGGATATCAAATGTTTATCGAAACAATTTATATTAAGGTAATTTTTGTACAATATTCGACTGTAATTGTAAATCAACATAATATTTATTAAAATTTTGACTAGATAATTTTTAGCGCAAAGTGGTTTCCTCCTCTTATAGAAGAGTCATCAAAGATATCGTTTTCAATGCATTCCCCAAATGTTATACCAAATGAATTAAATGTCGAGAATTTTATTGAATTGGATGTGGGAAAGGACTATCATATGACCTACAATAAGAAGAAACTGATACTTATGGAACCGCCATATGAGACAAATTGTACATATTATGATCAACCAAACAAACAGGGCTTTGATCTGAGGTCCGATTGTCTCAATCCTTGTATTATTGAAGAACTGAATCACAACACACATAATAATCGCACGGATTGTCTGATCAGAACAAACCTTCTTTGGAGGAACCACTCATTCAAGAGTGAATTTCTCAAACTCTGTTCCAAACAATTCATATTTCTGCATGCTACTGAAAATTACAAATGTGAGGAGGAGTGTCAGCCGGACTGTATTAACAGGTATTATAACTTTGAAATCAAGAATAAACACAAAGAAAATTCAGTTAATGTTTTCAAACGCGAAATCACTATTGAGTTGAAACACAATCAATTGCCGGATGAGTTGATAACACATTCAGCAAAGACTACAATCCATACGATCACCGCTTCTGTCGGCGGGCTTATGGGCTTTTGGATGGGTCTGTCCACTTTTGCCATACTCAACCTCTTCACACAAATAATCTGATTTATAATAGTTTGCATAAATTCAATGACAAATTTAATGATAGTCTAATAACTATTTGTTTTCAATATTAAACAACATGATAGTCATGTGCACCAAGTTTATTAATCTAAAATTAATTACAGTATATATGCATGAAGTTTATGGTTAATTAATTATTATATTGAAAACGAGTATAAAATAAAAATTAATTTTTTTACCTGCCTTTCAATGTCAATGAAAAACCGATAATGTATTTAATCTATTGATAATCACTATTATTACGCAGTTATAGTTAGTTAGTGTCTTATGTCTGTTAGTTTATGTCTCGAAACTCTTCATACTTTACCATTAGATCGGAAAAAAAGTTTAGTAATTAAATGGTTATTAAAAATTAAATGAATATGATTAAAATGGATATTGAAGAGCGAGTAGCAAAAGGAAAGCTCTTGAAGAAGTTACATATAAATCAAATAAATGAAATGTCTGTTAACGAGAGAACCAAATTCATTTTAAGACTTTTATTCGCCATTATATCGATATCCGGATTAGTAATTCAGTCGACACTAATTGTGATGAAGTACTTTGAGTGGAAGACTGTCGTCAAAGTGGACATCGAGTCACGTAATTATGATAGTATTCCCGGAATCACAATTTGTTTTCACAGTTTCTTTTCGATGGAAAGAGTGGTAGAAAGGTATCCACAATTGATACCAATTTATGACGAATACCAAATGGTTATTAAAAATGAATCACAAAACGGTTTAATCGATTATTATTTGAAGGATTTATTTGAAGAAGACTTCTATCAATTTATCGAAGAACAGAACCTAACAATCAGTGAATTAAATAACCTGAGTATTCCCTTTGGAAATGATTCAAACAGTACTAAACCGATTAAAGTAGTGGTGCATGGTGCATCATTCTATCACATTTCTGATGGCTTCGATGATTTTATAGTTGGTGACAATCCAGTTGAATCAATTGTTTATCCAAAAGATGATTCTTATGGTAATAAGTGTTTCACATTTTTCAGTCGTTTGAATAACACTAAGAATGAATTGATTAAAATGTTTATCGAAACCATTTATATTGATGTAAGTAATGACTCTTGAATTTAATCAAATTAGTTTTATATCTCTATTTTTGGTAAGGTCAATTTGAGTCACAATTGGTTTCCGATCAAATTAGCAAACTTTTCAAAGATTTCATTTTCAATGCATTCCCCGAATGTGATCCCAAATGAATTAACCGTGATGAATTTTATTGAAATGGATGTGGGAAAAGATTATCACATGACATATAATAGGAAGAAATTAACACTTTTGGAGCCCCCATATGAAACGAATTGCAAATACTATGATCAGAATAGTAAATGCGATTATAGACTCCGATCCGATTGTCTCAATGAATGTATAATCAGTGAACTTAATCGAAGTCTGAGATCTTGGAATTACAGTCAAGTATTAAATGTTACGGAATGTCAGGGATTGCTCAGAACAAAACTTCTTTGGAGGAACGACTCATTTAATAGTGAAAGTCAATCCTTAAGACTATGTCCTCAAGAATTTAAGATTTATCATGCACTTGAAAATTATAAATGCAATCAGATATGTCCTCAAAATTGTATTAATAGGTTTTATAACTATGACATCAAATTAAGACACAATAAGGACTTAAACAACGTTTTTAGGCCTCAAATTAATATTGAAATAAAACACAACCAAATGCCGGATGAAGTGATCACACATTCAGAAGAGATGACAATCAATACGATAACGGCGTCTGTCGGCGGGCTTATGGGCTTTTGGATGGGTCTGTCCACTTTTGCCATACTCAACCTCTTCACCGAAATAATCTGAATAATAATGGTTTTCACAAATTCAATGACAAATTTAATGATAGATAATAACTCTTTGTTTCCAATATTAAACAACATGATAGTCATGTGCTCCAGGTTTAATAATCTAAGATTACAGAATATATGCTTGAAGTTTATGGTTAATTAATTTTTGTATTGAAAAAGGGTATAAAATAAAAATAAATTTTTACCTGCCTTTCAATGTCAAAGAAAATTGGAAAAATTTAATCTATTGAAAATCACTTTTATTATTATTCAGTTAATATCTGATGTCTGACTGTTTTTTTTGCCTCAAATCATTCATATCAAAAGTTCTGAAAATTTATTATTAATTGGATTCTTATTAATTATTAAATTGATAAATATGAATAAATTGGATATTGAAGAGGAAGAGCGAAAAGCTAAAGGAAAGCTCTTCAAGAAGTTACCCATTAATAAAATAAATGAGATGTCTGTAAATGAGAGGACAAAATTCATTTTAAGACTTTTATTCGCGATTATATCGATATCGGGATTATTAATTCAGTCGACTTTAATAGTGATGAAGTACTTCGAGTGGAAGACTGTCGTCAAAGTCGACTACCAGTCACAAAAATTTGATAGTATTCCCGGAATCACAATTTGTTTTCCCAGTTTCTTTTCAATGGAAAGAGTGGCATTAAAGTACCCAGAATTGCAACCAATTTATGAGGACTACCAAACTGTGCTTAAAAACGAATCGGAGAACCGTTTAATCGATTACTTTTTGAAAGATATGTTTGAAGTGGATTTCTATCAATTCATTGAAGACAAGAACCTAACACTCAGTGAATTAAATAACCTGAGCATTCCCTATGATTATGTTTTTGACTATACTTATCCAGTTGAAGTAACTGTCCATGGTGCACTTATCTCTCAAACATCTGATGGTAGGGATGATTTTATTGTGGCTGAAAACCCGGTTGAATCCATTGTCTATCCAAAAGACGATTCTTATGGCAATAAGTGTTTCACATTTTTCAGTCGTTTGAATAACACTAAGATTGAATTAATTAAAATGTTTATCGAAACCATTTATATTGATGTAAGTATTGACTTTTAATTGAATCTAGTTTGTTTAATATCTCTTTCTTTACTAAGATCAATTTGAGTCCCAATTGGTTTCCCATCCAAATATCAAACCTTTCAAAGATTTCATTTTCATTGCATTCGCAGAATGTAATTCCAAATGAATTGACCGTGATGAATTTTATCGAATTGGATGTGGGAAGAGATTATTACATGACATATAACAGGAAGAAATTGACACTTTTGGAGCCTCCATATGAAACAAATTGCAAATACTATGACCAGAATAGTAAAAGCGATTATAGACTCCGATCCGATTGTCTCAATCGATGTATAATCAGTGAACTTGGTACAAATTTAATATCCATGAATTACACTCAAGTGTTTAACGTTACGGAATGTCAGGGATTGCTCAGAACAAAACTTCTTTGGAGAAACGACTCATTTAATAGTGAGAGTCAATCGTTAAAACTATGTCCTCAAGAATTTAAGATTTTTCACGCACTTGAAAATTATAAGTGCGATCAGGTATGTCCTCAAAATTGTATTAATAGGTTTTACAACTACGACATCAAAATACGACACAATAAGGACTCGGATAATGTTTTTAAGCCTCAAATAAAGATGGAAATAAAGCACAAATAAATGCCGGATGAGTTGATCACACATTCAGAAGAGATGACTATAAATACGATCACTGCATCTGTCGGTGGGCTTATGGGCTTCTGGATGGGTCTGTCCACTTTTGCCATACTCAACCTCTTCACACATATTATTTGATTTGATTTATTGATTTCAATTTTTCAATTCAAAAATTAAACAAATGGTGTTTCAAGAAGTTTATATATTTTAGTGAAAGTTTTTAAGGAATTATTTAAATTAAAGTTTGAAAAAGAAAATCATTTTATATAACAATTAATCATTTCTTTCAAGAGTTTAAACAAAAATAAAATTTTATTTTTAAAAAATCAAATGAAAACTATTTTATTATTTGTTCATAGATTTAATAAATACTAATCGATAAAAAAGAGTTATCTGACCACTATATGAACCTGCAGGATATCCTTGAATATTTTATTTTTATTTTTATTTCAAGATATAATTATCACAAAACTCGATGGCATTGAAAAACACAATTGAGTTTTAGCTCAAACTCTGTCTCGACTTCAAATGTTTTTGATTTAATTAAATAAGTGTTAATTAATAATAAAATTAATTTGAGTGCACTTTACCTTTTACCAGACCATACCATCTGTTCATCTATTTTTAATTCAAAGCCATTCTCAACAAAAATTTAATTTTCAAGAACTTGAAGAATAATTTGAAATAAATTTTCAATCAATGAGTGAATTCAATGGAAAAGTGGCTCTCATTACAGGCATTCAATTGATTTAATTGTTTTGTTAATAAGTATTTAGTTTTGACTCAATTTTAGGCTCCAATTCTGGTATCGGACGAGCGATTGCACTCAAATTAACTGAATTGGGAGCAAATGTTGTGATTCACGGCAGGGATGAGAACCGAATCCAAGAGGTTGTCAAAGAGTGTCGCACTTCTAATCCAAACGGAAAGTATGTTGGGATTAGAGCTGAGCTCATATCAGACGACGATATCAAACAATTGGTGGACAAAGCGATCAAAGAATTAAAAAGAATAGACATTCTTGTATTAAACGCGGGATTCAATCGAATATCGGATATCAAGAGTCCGGACTATATCCAGGACTTTGATTACTTTTTTGCGATGAAAGTGCGATCGGCACAAGTGCTGACAAAATTGGTGTTACCATATCTAATTGAGAGTAAGGGTAATCTAATTAATATTAGTGGTACGGGTGCTGTTTTGCCGGTAATGCTTCAGAAAATGAGCATGATAAAAATAAATCTAATTAATTATTTTAAATTGAAGTTTCGTAGCGCTACCGCTCACTGTATGGTCGAGTCGGCAATGGATATGTTCATCAAATGTATGGCACTTGAATTGGGTCCAGAAGGAGTAAGGTGCAATAGTGTCCTGTGAGTCATTCAATGTGGTAAATGTTTATCCCATTGCTATCCCTATTTAACAAACAATATTCTTGGCATTTGTATTACCTTTATTTTAAAGGCCAGGAATAATAAACACTACTCTATTGGGAACATTTGGTTTTAAAATCGGCGAATATTACAAACAAAGGTATCCGTTGAGACGAATAGGCGAACCCCAAGATGTTGCAGAAGTGGTGGCATTTATGGTGTCCACAAAGGCTTCATTCCTGACGGGAGCAATGGTTCCAGTGGACGGGGGTCACTTAATCGCACAAATACCTTTTTATCAGTGAATACTCTTATTCCCACCTGAGGATGAAGGCTTTAGAAGCCATTGGTTTAAAATATATTCAAGATCAGATTTAAATATACAGTCTTTTTCACTGTTTTATAGCATGAAGTGCTACTTATTTGATGTCTTTGCACTGTTTTTTGACTTTTTTGCCTACTTTTTTGACGCGAATCATTTGAGATGATTTCCAAAATTTTTGCTAGTTTTGTTTGAAATAGGTTAAGATTATTCCTAAAATAGCTTAAATCTGGTTAAAAACTGGGTATGACCTGTTTTCCCCCATTTTACCCAAAAAATGACTAAAAATCGTGTTTAAACATGATTAAAACTAAATTAAACGTAAATTAACTAATTAAAACTTAATTAGCTGCTATTTAGTCTAATTTAATTACTATTAAGCCCAAATAAATTTTTAATTTTATCCCCCCTATTCCCCCTGAACTCGACTCGGAAAAAGCACCCCCCAATCACCCCCCTGAGGCCGGAGACCTTTGACATCCCTGGGATAACGGATAAATGCTTTGCACAGTTCCCGGCCTTAGTAAAAATGTAAAAATGTTGACGATCTCTATAGAGAGGTCAATAGCGCTTCAGAAGAGGTAACACCAGATAATTGTCGAAATTACTTCCATAATATGGAGCGTTATATCAGCCGAAGCCTCACTCGTGAAGAGATTCTTAACTAAATGTAATGCATTTCTTAATCTCTTGTATTTCAATGATTCCGATAAATGTTTGAATTAAATCTTTTTAAGACAATTCATTTCGCGTCAAAAAACTAAACAAAAAAGTCATAAAACAGTGCAAAGACATCAAATAAGTCTCTTTTCATTCCAAAAAACAGGGAAAAAGAGTGTAATCATAAACTGAACGAAAGAGCTTAGAATTGTCAATTGTCTTGTGCTGAGCGTCTCTTTGAATGGAAACCATTGAGACGTCAATCATTTGAATGGCAAGACTCGGAGGACTCAAATAAGGACTCATTTTCAGTGAACTAATAATAAAAACTGAAGAATAAAATGTAAGTTTACTTTCGATTTGCATTCATTTTCTAAACTTATTTATTCCATCAAAAACTTGATTTGAATATTTTTGTTTTGTTTTTACTCATATATTTAGTCTTTATCTTTTATTTTTGCAAGTTTATGATCCTTTAAAATAAACTATATAATATAAATGGTCTGAATTGGCCACAAGCATTTATAAATGTATCATTTAAATGATTCATTTTGCAGCTAATAAGAGATAGCTCATACCTATGCAATAAGTTTGTGCCACATTTGCTCAACGTTTTTATTATTTTTAATTCAATTTTATTTTCAATTAAACTTGTTTCAATTTTCCTCTTTTATAAAGTCAGCACATTTCTCGCCGATCATAACGGTTGTCGCCAATGAATTGCTGTTCATTATTTTAGGCATTACTGACGCGTCACAAACCCTGAGTTTAGACACGTGTTTGACTCTTAACTGAGGATCTACTACAGTGTCTGGTCTTTCAATGTCACCCATACGACATGTGCCACAAGAGTGGTGTTCTTTATCACCGATTTGTTTGATATAACAACGGATATAAGAATCGCATTCATAAATGGGTCGATCGCGACATAGACTACAACCGGGAATGGCTTTCGGTATTAGATTTATGTTTTGAGATATTTTTGAGTTTTTAAGGAAAAAGAGCTCAAACTTCACCCCTTCCACCAAATCCTCTAAGTCTTGTTGTTGTTGAAGGAAATTTGGGTCAATTAAAGGGTAGACATAAGGATCTGGTGATTTAAGTCTGACCCACCCCTTGCTTCGCGGTTTTCGTAAAAGGATATCACTTATAAGGCGAGGTTCACCTAAATATGGACCGAAATATTGTGTCCATTCCTGTGCTCTTTCGGGCGAATAGACTGAAATAAGTTTTGTTATATTAGTGGTGAAGTAATCCACTCTATTCGATAACATAATGTTAGGCCATTGGGGGTCGGCATTGGATTTTGTGCTGAAATATGTATAAAGTGCTGTATCGGTAGCCAACGGTCCTTTCTGTTCAGCAATTAGTTGATATAATTGAGGGACTGATAGTTGAGGGGCTGGTTCTACAGATGTATTATTCAAAATAGGACTCCAAAATGAAATTCTGACATGATCTTGGAGATTATCACCGACGGGAAGGTCTGCCAACACAGGTATGCCCAGACTCGACAAATGCTCTTTTGGACCGATTCCAGAAACCATAAGAAGCTGTGGTGAGGCATAAGAACCTAAGACACGAAAATTATTAAAAATCTGAGCAATTCTTTATTGAATGACATACCGGCGCAAAGAATGACTTCGTTTTTGGCACTGGCTTTGAGTTTATATCCATTTTTATCGAATTGAATGCTACTTGCGGTCACTTTTCCATCAACTTCTGAGAACAGTATTCGAGTGACAAAAGAATTCAATGAAATGAAGAGATTTTTCGGGTTAGGATTCGGTTCAATATATGCGTTGGCAGTGCTTTCACGAAAACCATCCTCTATAGTGAGCTGAACGATAGCACTGCCCGCTTGTTTAGGTCCGTTCAGATCAGTGGTAGGAATTCCAAACTTATTATAACTTCTTTGGACTTCCTTTAAAAATAGATTAAGGTTTGGATCCGAGGACACACCCAACGGTCCACCCGTTCCGTGATATTTAGGATTTTCGGCCACAATCTTGAGATCACTATTATTCTCTGATTTCGTAAAATAAGGCAAAACATTCCCAAAACCCCAACCCTTTGCCTTATAACTCAGTTCCCAATTATCAAAGTCTCGTGGGTTACCTCTCGAGTAAATCATCCGATTTATTGTGGAGGAACCTCCCAAAACTCGGCCTTTGGGCTCCCGGTATACACCAGGAATAGCTTTACCTAGGCCAATTCTCTTTTGAGCCGCTATCTCATAATTCCAGTTTAATTCTGGGCTATCCTTCAATAAGTTTTGTCCAAAACCTGGAACATCACTCAAAAAACTTTGAGGTCCACCCGCTTCTAGAAGTAAGACAGTGGCACCCGTATCGGATAGTCTTCTGGCGACAACACAGCCCGCACCTCCACCACCGATTACAATATAATCATAAACCGAAAGAAAGGGATTTGAATTGTCAATAGTCTTGTGCTGAGCGTCTCTTTGAATGGCAACCATTGAGACAATAATTATTTGTATGGCAAGACTCGGAGGACTTACATAAGGACTCATTTTCAACAAATATCTGATAAAATCTGAATAAAATATAACATTTATATCAATTTCCATTCATATGCTATCAGTGGCTAACACTTACCTATTTATTCGCTTTATTTTACTGATAATTTTACTATAAAATGATAAATGTAAAAGTTTGCTCATTTTATTCTCAACTTTGTATCCTGTTATTCAATCGATTGTCATTTCCATCTTCTTTACATATGTTAAGTGATTTCTAACCAATAAGAAATTTCAAATTCATTAGTTTAACAAACCCGTACTTCACCAACACTTGATCGAATATTAGCCTTGAACATTTGATTGATAATTAAATGAGTTTAATAATTAACATAAAATTTTATTCATAATTTTCACATTCAGTTTACATTTGAAATAAATATTTTTACAAAAAAAGTCTCAATGAAATGATTCATCAATCAATCAAGTTATAATTGTCTTCTATTATATTTTGGGCGCATTTCTCCCCGATCATCACCGTTGCCGCCAACGCATTGCTATTCATTATTTTGGGAATCACTGACGCGTCACATACCCTGAGTTGAGACACATCTTTGACTCTGAGATGCGGATCGACAACAGTGTCTGACCGCTCAACAGCACCCATACGACATGTGCCACAAGAGTGATGTTCTTTATCACCGATTTGTCTGATATAACACCGAATATACGAATCGCATTCACAAATGGGTCGATCGGGACATAGACTGCAACCGGGGATGGCTTTTGGTATTAGAAAAACATTTTGGGAAATAATCGAGTTCTCAATGAAATAGAGCTGAAACTTGACGGCCTCTACCAGTGCTTCAAAGTCTTGTTGGTGTTGAAGGAAATTTGGGTCAATTAAAGGGTAGACATAAGGGTCTGGCGATTGAAGTCTGACCCATCCTTTGCTTCGCGGTCTCCGGAGAAAAATGTCACTTACGAGATGAGGTTTACCTAAGAATGGAACGAAATAATTGGCCCATTCCTCAGCTCTTTTAGCCGAATATACAGATATGAGTTCCGTTAAATTTGTTGTGAAGTACTCCACTCTATTCCCAAACACAATGTTAGGCCATTGGGGGTCGGGATTAGATTTTGTGCTGAAATATGTATAAAGTGCTGTAGAGGTAGCCAACGGTCCTTCCTGTTGAGTAATGAGTTGATATAATTGAGGGATTGATAGCTGAGGGGCTGCCTCTACAGGTGTGTTATTCAAAATTGGACTCCAGAAAGTAACTTGAACATGATCCTGGAGACTATCGCCCACTGGCAAGTCTACGAGCACAGGTATGCGCATACTAGACAAATGATTTTTCGGACCGATTCCAGACACCATAAGAAGTTGTGGTGAGGCATAAGAGCCGGCGCACAGAATGACTTCATTTTTAGCACTGACTTTGAATTTATCTCCATTTTTGTTGAACTGAACGCCACTTGCGGTCACTTTTTCCTCAATTTTTGAGAACAGTATTCGAGTGACAAAAGAATTCAATGAAATGAAGAGATTTTTCGGGTTAGGATTCGGTTCAATATATGCGTTGGCAGTGCTTTCACGGAAACCGTTCTTAATGTTGAGCTGAACGATAGCACTTCCAGCCTGTTTTGGTCCATTCAGATCAGTGGTAGGAAATCCAAACTTGTTATAACTTCTTTGGACTTTCTTTAAAAATAGATTAAGGTTTGGATCAGAAGCAACTCCGAGGAGTCCATCAATTCCGTGATAATCGGGTTTTTGTGCCACAATTTTATAGTCGCTATTGTTTTCCGATTTTATAAAATAAGGCAAAATATCATCAAAACTCCAACCAATGGCGCCATAGGTTTGTTCCCAATTATCAAAATCTCTTGGATTACCTCTCAAGTAAATCATCCGATTTATTGTGGAGGAGCCGCCCAACACTCGGCCCTTAGGTTCTGGAAATACACCAGGAACAGCTCTACCTAGACCAATCCTTTTTTGAGGCGCAATCATATAATTCCAGTTAATTTCTGAGGTTTCCAGTGATTGAAGCTGTTCCAGACCAGGAACATCACTCACAAAACTTTGCGGTCCTCCCGCTTCTAGTAGAAGGACAGTCGCACCAGTATTTGAAAGTCTTCTGGCAACAACACAACCGGCAGCTCCGCCACCGATAACAATATAATCATAAACTGAACGAAAGGGCTTAGAATTGTCAATTGTCTTGTGCTGAGCGTCTCTTTGAATGGAAACCATTGAGACGACAATCATTTGTATGGCAAGACTCGGAGGACTCAAATAAAGACTCATTTTCACCAAATGTCTGATAAAAACTGAAGAATAAAATATAAGTTTACTTTCGATTTGCACTCATTTCCTAAAGTTATTTATTCCATCAAAAACTTGATTTAAATATTTTGTTTTGTTTTTAGTCATTATCTTTTGTTTTTTGCTTGTTAATTATCTATATTTATCAATTTATATTTTAAAAACCTTTCTGAATAGGAAACATCTGAGTTTTCCAATAATCACCATAGTTTTAATTTATTCTCTACAAAACAACAAATTATCATGGTATATAAAATATTCATTGATAATATCATTTGAATATTTAGATATAAATGTGTTTAATAATTAATTTGCATAAAATTTAATTTAATAATAAATAGCCATTCCTTTCAGGAAACCTTTGCTATTCACATACAAAAATTTTGAAAAGCATCTTGATGAAAACAAAATTTAATGATTGTCTTTCCCCGAATTAGCCTAACATGAGTCAGATGAAGGAAGTACTGAATTTATTAAACATTCTTTAATTAGCGTTTGTTTAGGTTTTTGCTTTTCACCTAGATAAAAAATACTGATTACATTTAATTACACTTCTTATACTACTCGACTGCTCAAAGCATTTTATTCGAGTAAAATAATCGATATAAAGACAAACAGCAGGTTTTATGCAGCAGATTATAAAGGAGTACCCTAAATGACGCCCAGGGCTAAATACAAAACAATAATAATTGCGATTTAATCAAACTATTTGATCGTAATTTGGTCGCAGAGTAGGAACTATCACAAAACTTGTATTTAATTCGAATGATTGTTATCAATTGAACATGTTCATATTTTCCTCTTTTATATATTGGGCACATTTCTCGCCGATCATCACCGTTGCCGCCAATGTATTGCTGTTCGGTATTTGAGGCATTATTGAGGCGTCACATACCCGAAGACAGGACACGTGTTTCACTCTAAGACGCGGATCTACAACAGTGCTCTTCCGATGGATAGCACCCATACGACAGGTGCCACAGGAGTGGTGTTCTTTAGCCCCGACTTGTCTTATATAACATCTGATATATGAATCGCATTCAAAAATGGGTCGATCGGGACATAGACTGCAACCGGGAATCGCTTTCGGTATAAGATTTATGTTTTTAGATATCTTTGAGTTCTGAAGGAAATAGAGCTCAAACTTCACCCCTTCCACCAAATCCTCTAAGTCTTGAGCGGATTGGAGAAAGTTGGGATCAATTTTAGGAGGCGCTGTCGGGTTCTTTGACGACAATCTGACCTTTCCCCTACTTCTTGGTTTTCTCAGTAATATATCACTCACTAAAAAGGGTTGGCCTAAGTATGGTCTGAAATAGTCGGCCCACTCTCGCTGTCTTTGAGCCGAATAATCCGAAGTAAGTGCCGTTAGATTTGTGCTAAACCTCTGCACTCTATTAGATATCACAATATTAGGCCACTGGGGGTCACGGTTTGAGGGGGTGCTAATGTGGGTATACAGTCCCGTATAGGTAGCTAACGGTCCTTCCTGTTCATTGACCAGTTGTGAAAGTTGCTGGTTGTTTAACTGCGCAAATGGTTCCAGTGGTGTATTGTTTGCTATAATACTCCTAAATGTGACCCGAATGTGTTCCATCAAGTTATTTCCAACTGGTAAATTAACTCGTAAAGGTATTTTGGCCTTTTTCAGGTGCCTTCGGGGTCCGATACCGGACAGCATAAGAATTTGGGGCGAGTTATATGACCCTTAAATAACAAGAAAAGATCGAATTTTGAGCTACAAAAATTACCAAGATAATCTCACTACTTACCAGCGCACAGTATGACCTCTCTTCTTGCTTTAACTCTAGTGTTGTGGCCATTCCTCCTGATATTAACACCTCTTACTATACGTCGTCCCCGTTTTGAGTACAGTAGTCGTGTGACCAAAGAGTTCAATGAAATGAATAAATTATTTGAATTACCCATCGATTCGATGTATGCGTTGGCAGTGGTCTCCCGAAAACCTTCCTCGATGTTCATTTGAACAAGGTTAGTGCCCGCCTGTTCTGGTCCGTTCAGGTCAGTCGTAGGAATCCCAAAATCATTATAACTTTTCTGGACTTTTCTGAGAAACACATTACGATTAGGAGCGGAGGACACCCCCATAGGTCCGTTAGTGCCGTGAAATCCGGGATTTTGAGACACTATTGTGTTGTCGCTGTTGTTCTCCATTCCCACAAAATAAGGCAAAACATCACTAAAACCCCAATCGATTGCGCCATAAGTCTGTTCCCAGTTATCGAAGTCTCTTCTGTTTCCTCTCAAGAACACCATTCCGTTAATAGCGGAGGAACCGCCCAAAACAAAACCCTTGGGCTCCGGGAATACTCCCGGTCGAGCTCTACCCAAACCCATTCTCTTTTGGGGGAATATCGTGTAATTCCAGTTGAGTTGAGGGTTATCCCGAAGAAGAGTCCCTATTAGTCCTGGTATATCATTCTGAAAAGTTTGAGGACCGCCCGCTTCAACCAAGAGCACAGTCGCCCCCTTTTCTTCAGCCAGTCTTCTGGCGACAACACAACCAGCTGTTCCGCCGCCGACCACAATATAATCATAGGTAGAGCGCAACTCATTCCCATTATTAACACTGTTGTGCTGTCCGTCCCTCTGCCTCTGGAAAGCCATCATTGAGACGACAATCATTTGCATCGCAAGACTCCGGCTGACAGTCGGCACCATTTTTGCTGAGATTTAGCGAAACAATGACTCAAAGTATTGAGAATTTTCTCTTTCATTGAGTTTTCAATTTCAAAGTCATTACTGGAATCGGAATTAAGAATAAAAATAAACTCGATTTTGATTTTTCTCTTTTCTTTCAACTTTTGTTTCATAAATATTAAACATTTGTTGAATTTATTCAGATTTTCAGCTCTTATTTGAAATGCTTGCAAAAACCAAGGGATAGCCAAAGGGGTGCCGATAATCTGTCCCCCTTATGAAGATCATTAATTCCTATAACACCCCCTCATATTTATAGAGTTTAATGTTGTATGAATACAATTTCCCTGTCCTCTTAATACACTCATATAAGCCTTGTTTCAGATGAGCTTGGCTATAATTGGTGAAAGGCAGCCACAATAATCTTTAATTGATTTGAATCGAGGTTAACTAAGTAACGGTATAATTGTCTTCATAGGCTTTCTTCAAGATTTTGAATAATTAAGATTATTTTAAAAGATTAGTTATCTATTTTCAAATGAAAGAAACTTGTAATCCTTGGTCATCCCCCACCCAATTAGCGATAAACAATATTTAACCCAATTTACAATAATTTCAAATTATTTTAAATATTTCAATAGACAGTGAAAGGCAGCCAAAGGGGGTATTGTTATGATCACACAGTAAATTATACTTGATTTACGTGTATGACCAGGTATTAACCTTAATCATTTTTAATGACTATTTTAATAAGAAATTTTTCTGAGAAATAGCTTATAATTTATGCCATAGAGAATGGGCTGGAATACTACATAAACTTGGTTAAATTGAGGACTAAAGTAATGATAAGAATGATTTCACCTTGAACATTTTTCTAATTAATTACTTTGAATGTGATTTTACATGATAATTAACGCATCCAAATCATGGCCTTTTTTAAAACAAATTACAATTTTCATGAGGAAGCAAATCATTCAACAATAATATCCACCACAATTTCACAAATAAATTCCAAATTAATTTAGTAATATGATTTAATAAGCTCTCTTGCATATAATCTGATCATGAAACAATTAAAATTATTTTTTTTTATTTTATAAATATTTAAAAATAATTAATTAAATAAAAATTAAGGGAAAAAAGATTGTACCTGCCAGGTTTCGAACCTGGGACTTTCTGCGTGTTAGGCAGATGTGATAACCACTACACCACAGGTACTACCGTTACGTTCACACTCAAAATAAGTTCATTTAAAGCCAGAAAATTTAAATCAATTTTAAAACTGGATTTAAACAAGAATTGAGGCATTACTTGCATTTTAATCAGGTCTGACCTCAAGGTAGAGCCCATTCAGCACTGATTTTGTTAAAGAAAGTCAACAAATGTGAGTCTTTATTATATTATTCAAGTATTTATTTATGATTAAAATTACAGTTTGAATATTGACTTAAAATTGTTATCTTGGTTAAGGTTATAATTGTTTTTAAAATAAAATAGATTTATCTATTTCTGAGCAAGCTTAAAATTAGAATAAGTGATATCATAACAAATTTAACGAGAAAATTAATTGAAATATTTTGTGATTAATTCATATAACTTTCAAGATTAAAATAAATCTTAACTTGATTAAATAATTAGATGACATCAATGTTGTTATCGTCGACAAGTTTCCTGATGAAGGGCATGATTGAGGTAGGTGAATTACAGTCGGGAAGCCTGAGCTGACCACTACCAATCTCTCTGGCGCGGGTCAGACAGCTTTCAGCGCACTGTTGGCCCATAAAGTAGTTTCCGTACATAGCCTTACACTGACCACAGTTGCTGTCAAAGAGGAAACACATAAAAAAGCATAAAATAATGAACATGCTCAATTTTACTTACATAATACAGACTTTGACTCTGTCTGACGGAGAGTTAGTGCACGTGGTCAGAGTTAAACTAACCAGGAATAAAATTGACAGAAATAGGATTGATCTCATCTTTATCGTAGGTGTACTAATCACTGGACAGCTAAGAATAGGACAGATACTTTTATATCAAATATAAAACAGACTCAACTTGTCTTTGCGTAGGAAAGATGTTATTTGAAAAATCTTGAATTGATTCTGAGTCATTTCTTAATAAAAAGGCGAAGTTTAAGTGATGGGCAAGGCTGTTTGAGTAGACGACAAAATAACCCTTCATGTTTCACCAGAATATGATCTTGATAAAAAATGATACGATTTTTTCAATATTGTATCGAATTAATTGCAGAAATATGTGAAAATTCGATTAATTCTCTAAAAAGGAACAAGGTTACTTTTCAAAGTAATCCGAGAAGTGACAGCTGAACATCTATGACATCTTTGGTGAGACACCTGAGCCCTGACTTTCAATTTGGAAACAGTTATAAAAAATTCAATTATTAACTCAAAAATCATAAGAATCTAATCAATGAAATTCTTCACTCAATTTGAAACATAATCTTTTCAATTGAAAACCAATTACTTGTTGTAAGAAAACTGTTCTTTATTAAACTTTTCCAGAAAGTGTCACAATATTCTTGACAAATAACCTAGAAAATAATTTAAGGTGCAATTTTTAATATTTTCAAAAAATGTGTCAAATATAATTAATTTTAAATCATCTATTTTAAAAGTTTAATTCTTGAATAGAGAATTAAAAGCAAGGTGATTTTAATTATACACAGAAATTTTTAATAATAATAGTTAATTTTAAATGAATTTGGTAAAAAACATAGCAATAAAAAAAGTGGAAATGTAGGCCATCATAAAAACGTATTTGATAATAACCATGGTAATTTATATTTTAATAAGTGAAACAAATATCCAAAATGGATCTGACTAATTTTTACTTTGAAAAATTGAGTGTTCTTCTCGATGAAATGAGCGAAGACAATGTTAACAAATATATCAATGAGCGCAAGAATGGCCAAACACCAAACAGGCCAAAGAAGGAGTCCAAAAAGAATGAAGAGCCTGTGCTCCACCACAAACAAAATGGACATCACTCTCAAGACCAGCCACCAAAGGCTCAACCAAGAATAGTTGAAAGGGCTAAAAGTGAGATTGAGATTAAAATAAACGAGCTTGGTGCAAATATTGAAAGTTTATCCTGCGATGGAAGGGAGGACAGGTTCCTACAGCTGGAAGACCAGTGCCTCAAAACATTGAAGACTTTGGACTCATTGGCAGATAAGACAACAAATGGCAGTAAAGAAGTGAATCAAATGACAATAAGACAACACATTAAAACAGTCAAAGAATGTTCTGAAAAATTGAGACAAAAATCAATTAAAAATCTGAACAAACTCTATATGAAAGTTCGATATATTGAGCAAGCTAATAATCAACAATTATACGATAGTGTGGTTAAAGTCACTCAAAATCCAAGACTTTATTCCGTTCGAGATATTGATGATCTTAGGTATCAAATGGATGAAATCCTATACAAGAATAATTAAGCATGGTCAATCAATTTATTGTGAAACACCTTGTTCATATCTGTTTATTAAAATAATGGCAGATTTCAAGAAGTTTCACATCATTTTATTCGCTTCAATAAAAATGTCAATAATTTTTAACAAGAACAAATTCATTTATCAAATCTGTTAATCATGTAAAATATCCTGATGTTTATCATATTTATTAAATCGAGTTTTATTAGAGACTTAATTGTGTTTGACTTTAATGAGAAATGTCTTGATTTGCATCGGATTTAAAACAACAGTTAAGTTATTGTTTGCATTCATTTGGATATTGTTTTTATCGAAAGGACTTTCGTTTTGATTATTTGTTTTGAATTTCAGTCGATTTTTCTCACGACTGATGTCCTGATTGGCGCCTAATGTCTGTTCCAGAGCTTCAGTTATCTCAAAGTCTTGGAACAGATTCTTGAGCTCAACTTCTGCCGGTTTTGACAGAGTTTGCGATTCATTCTTCTGGTAAAAGTGTTCCAAACGTAACAGATAGTGACCGCCTGTCCACTCCTCTAAAGTCAATAAATGGACATTTTTAGGCAACTCTTTGGTCAGTCCTGAAAATCGAGTTTTATGTCCTTTGAAATAATCGGCTGAAGAGCCGCTATATTTGCTGAAAGTGATGAGCGGTTCCATAAATATTCTTTGAGCCAAATCCCTGTGCAGTGGAGCCGACTCTTCAATTGAAGAGATTAAGAGATAAAACTTTCCTCTAATGACTAAACCATTTCCATCAAAACCGGTCTCATTTAAGGGCTCATTCACTCCGAACTTGTCATCGAAAAGAGTTCTTCGGTGAACCATCAGCTCAACTGATCCATCCTTAATACTGGAGCCGCCCTTAAGTCAAATAAATTATAAATCAATTGAAAAATAAATGTTTTTGATGTACTTGTGATCTGTCGTTGAGAAGAGTGAGCTGTAGGTCCTGTTTCTCGTCCCGGAGTGCTATCCGACTATTGACCGGATAATAGTTTCCCGAAACTGGTTCAGTAACCGTCAGATTCCAGGTCTGTCTCCAATTCCTCACTCTTTTCATTAGTTGTCTTCCGTTCCCATCGGTATAGAAGACGCTGTTTGTGGTCAGATTGGACTCAAATCTGGAGATCACTTCTTTGCCGATCATATCGGCGATAGGTATGGGTCCGACCACATAATCAAACTCAATATGATCTTCATTTGTGTTAACTCTAATCACTTGACTTATGTATGAATTGATTCTCTGGTGAACTTCTGTGGTGACAGACGTCTCAACTAATTGTGACTCAATTGTACCGTTAAAAGGAAGGGGTGTTTGTCCGTCAGGTCTAAAAATATAAGCACCCGATGCTCTCAAATCAGGTGAACTATTATTACCGGTCTTTGACTTATAATACATAAAGTTTTGTTTGATTTCAACCGCTTTTCCATTCCTTAACTCAATTGCCTTCAGGTTTCCGTTTCCGTCGAATAAAACGTTAAAACTCTTGGATCTTACGGAAAAACTTTCGCTTATTTTCTTCACATTTGATGTCTTTGTCGTCGATTTGACGCTATTTTGTTTCAGTAAATATGTGGCGAATCCGAGCGCAGGTATGTCCCCCTCAAACACTAACTCATCCTTTGCTTTACTCACTCTTTCCTTTAAGTTTAAGACAGCGGCCGGAATGGGAACCACATCTGCTTTGACAGGATTTCCGGTCGGGTCTAACACTTCAAAGGCTTTGTTAGTGACGGGAAGTCTTACGGTATAATTGACAGAACGTGCCGTCGGGTTATACACAGTGACAGCCAGTGCTTCATCAGATTCAGTGACAGCACAGGCGCTGATATTCAGATTCTGGCAAAACAACTGATCCACTCTTTGTCCAGACTTTGAGATCAATTTGCTTAAGGACTGATTGACAACAGTTTTGCACTTTTCTATACTTTTGGCCACTTTTAGGACATAATTGTCGGCCACGTGTTGTTTCTCAGTGCCGGCCACAGCATCATGGTGCTGCATCACACCCATCCACTCCCTATTCAATAGATGAGCATGATTATTTTGAATAAATGGTTCGATTGGTGGTAATACCTGAGATAATTGATGTCCACTTCATTTGTTGAGTTTAATTCACTCAAAACATCCAATTGTTTGCAGACCTGAAGGAAATTATTACCGAATTTATCGACTTTTTTGACTGCGGGCCGACTCGTGAAATATCCGGTCCAATAGCTGTGAGGGTCGGACGCATACGGGAAGAAGTCATCAGACTTTGTGGGGAACGTATGGTTCGAATCCTTTAGACTTTTCAGATAACAAGAAGGGGTCGAATAAAAGATATTGACTTTTGATTGCCTGCTGTTCACGTATTTTATCAATTGATCCAAGTTCTTGAACCACGTGTTTGCGTTCTGGTACTGGAAGTCTTCGCCCATCGGATACATTATGTTATTTGTGGCGTAGTTTTGGGAATAGTTTTGGACGTAATTAACAAAGTTATTGACAGTTCTGTCGATATTATTGTCTTCAGACTCGGGATCAGCTATAATGGGGTCGTTATCCACGTTATCCCTGCATCCCATCAGATCCCAACAGAAAGCGTTAACATTTCCTTTCATAAGAATAAGAGTTCAATAGAGAGTTGACATATGGTGTGTGACATACCGTAATTCATATACATAGCGCCGGTGAATATGTCAGAGGAC
Source organism: Minunthozetes semirufus (assembly GCA_034699985.1). Taxonomy (NCBI): domain Eukaryota; kingdom Metazoa; phylum Arthropoda; class Arachnida; order Sarcoptiformes; family Punctoribatidae; genus Minunthozetes; species Minunthozetes semirufus. The sequence continues at coordinate 23,792 of JAQIXD010000402.1, forward strand.
TGTCCCAAGTCGTCGCTTCCCCTCCAAACCATCTCAAGGTTTTTGTTTTGACTCCTAAGAAGTTTGTCCTCGTAGTCGAGTCGTGTGAAAAAGACTCCGTCGAAGTTGAACTGAGCGAAAAGGCTGGCCTGTTCTCGGCTGTGTCCAAACGGGTCTATTTGCCACCCGATCTTCGGGATACCGCACTCACCAAACAGGTTCTTGAGCTTCCTGAAGCCCCACGTCATTTGGTCAATGATGGCGTTGTAATGAGCGCAGGCCTCGTCATTCATAACCCAACCCCCGCTTATAAATTCGATTTGGCCTTCAAAAAAATCACCATGATCATTTTTATTTTTAATTTTATTCGTTGCTGACCATTATTAACTAGCTTTTTGACTTTGTGTCGGATACTGTCGTCCTGTTGTGACCACCACTTCCAGAAGAATGCTGTTTCGACATAAATGAAACGCCGGTTCGGCGACTGATCCAAAGACTGGATGACAGAGTCGATGATGTACTGAACGCCCGCGTTTTGAATGGACTGATTGGAGCCGTAATAGTATTGGTCAACAGTCTTGAGCCAACCGACGTCATTGTGTGTGTGCGCCACCAAATGCACGTTCAGTTTTTTCGGGTCCGGTTTGGGACAGTTGTCATAATTGCACTTCAATTCCTGTTCTTCATTCCCGCCATTAATTACATAATTATTTACCGAATAATTGAATAAAAGAAATAAAACAATGATTTTGTAAAACATTTTTAATTCAATTCAATAAACAAATTATTTTAGTTATGAATTCCAGTCTGTCTGCTGTGTCTGCCCTTTATTTCATGGATTAGGAGACGCTTCAAATCAAAGTTATCAATCAAAGTTCAAGTGCTCTCAATTCGAGATAATTTTTTTCTTTAATCAAATAAATAATAATTTTATCAAAAAATTGGTTTAAATAAACTTATATTCAAACGTCTGTCAAAAAAAGGTTTAACAGTTGTTAACTCTTTCCTACTATAGGGCCTCTCATTCCAGTCCCACTCAGTCTGTCCCCTCTCAGACTAACCCATCAGTAGCTCTTACGCAAAAAAGTAGGAAAAGGGTTAACTCAAAACTCTTTCGCTTAACTCTTTCGTTACGAAAATGTAGTTTTAGAGGACATTATAGTGGAGTGAATGTCACTAAATGTCGAATTAATGTCAAATAGAGTTCAAACTCTATTCAAATTAGGCTCAGAGTCTTTGCTCTTCCTCTCTATTGATCCCCGCTCTCACTCTCCTTTGTCATTCAACTTAGAGTCACTGGAGTACAAGGTTAACCAAATTCAAGGCTTTTTGAGGTCATTGAAGTGGCCTTCAAAAGGGTGGTATACTTGCGATGAGAGTTCATTGAGTTTGCTTTACTCAAGAACTTTGAAATCTAACGGAAAATCTCTCCGACTCTCTCTCTCTCTCTCTCTCTCTCTTTCTCACTTCCTCTCCTTCCCATCCCTACCCCTCCTCCCATATGTTACTAAAATGAGAGACAAATTTATATTAAAATTTTATTTAAATAATTTTCGTATAAAAAGTTTTATTCAAATAATAACTAAATATTAGTTTATTTTTATCACAAATTGAGTTCAGTTTTAAGTCAATTGTTTTCTTCATTATTTGGTTTGATTTGAATTTCGCTGATATTATCACAATTAGAGGACTGTCTGCTATTCTGTCCGCTATTTTGGTTCTTAATCTCTGACTGAACCCCACTTTGATTGACGGGTGAGTTGTGAGTGGAGTTCACTGATTGGGTGGACGCGGTTGAGGTTGTGCTCGATGTGCGCTCCTGTCTCATACGTATCTTCTTCTGGTCATCACTTAAGTGACCGATACTTTCGATGATTCCGTAGAGGAAATACATAAACATTCCTATTGGGTATTAAAAATTAAACAAGCTCATCCAAAAAACCTGCCACAATCATACCCAACACCATCCAGACCCCGAACCGGATCCACGTGAGTGTCGATAAGTGGATCATAAGATAAATATTGACAAAAACGCTGAGAACTGGTACGAGAGGAACGCCCGGTATTTTGAATGACATCTTCTCATCTGTTTGTGGCTGTCGTCTGAGCGCAACCATAAAAACAGTTAATACGGAGAACGTGAAGAGCACTCCACTCAAGGCGTATGGGTTGAGAGCATACAATTGATTCGGTAGAAAACCTACCAGTGCTGCGAATATTGAGACCAAAATACCTGTGCGATTGTCAAACATTAGAGCAGTCCTTCCAATCATTTGCTTTACTTACAGATAATCACTATTAGGTATCGACTCATTTGAGAGGTATTTGCCGTAAGAATCAACTCATTGTCCAAATTAAATACTCTTCTCAGGGGTGAGTTATTTGGTGTCACCAGAAGATGACAGTCATCGGAGTCGTCTTCACTATTAATTCGGGTGTTATCCAACTCTTGGATAAAACTACGCTTTTGGTACCTATTTATTGATTATTTTAAAAACTGACCATGATCAATTTTCCAATTTATACCTGAGTATGAGCACTGAGATAGAGACTAATGCGTAAGCTAGTAAAGTACCTAGTTCAAAATTAGAGTTAATTTGTGGATCAATTAAGAAGATTATCTCAAACCAATTGACATCATATCTGCCAACTGCTGGAACTCAAACATTGCGGCCATTAGTCCACTGAAGACACCGGCAAAAAGTGTCGCCCAATGAGGTGTCTTCAGCTTACGGTTCACTTTGGAGAAGAAGCCGAATATCACTCTATCGCTTCCCATTGAGTAAAGAACTCTTGTCAACGGATACATAGTTCCCATCAAACCTAAGATTATAACAAAATTAAGACATTTTGTGTCAAATAAATTGACTCATACTTGAGTAGAGGCCGGCCATAGCGCCAATGGTCAGGATATAGCCCGCAAATGGATAGCCTACCATTTTAAATACGTAAGGTAGTGGTGCTAATTGGTTCTGATCATAATAGGGCCACATCAGGGTCTGAATGGCAGACACTCCGCAATAGCACACGAATATAACCAACAAAGAGTAGATAATACTCAGTGGTATAGATTTAGCAGGGTTCTTTACTTCTTCACCAGTGGTGGCGATCATATCAAAGCCAATAAAGCCATAGAAACAAGTGGCCGCTCCCGCCATCAAACCGCTGTAATTGAGCATGATTATTTTTAATTTAATCATCAGATTAATGATACGTACCTAAAGCCAAAGGGTAAAAAGCCACCTTGTCCATGTTTAATTTTATCCGTGTCTGGGGGTAGATCTTTCTCGGGAATATTCCAATTGTACCAGTTTAGTTTGAAGGCTGAAAATATGCAAGTTAATTTATTTGTGGTCTTTTATATGACAGAATGCGGTATTACATCCGCAGATTATGGCGTAAATCACTCCCAAGACGTTCATTACTGTGAAGATTGCGTTCAATTTAGTCGATTTTTTAACACCAATTGCTAATAGAGCTGTAAATTCATTAATAAATTCAAATTATCTTGTTGGTAATCATGGTCAATTGGTGAATTAACCTGCAATAAGTAGGGCAATAGCGAAGGCAAAAAAGTCAAAATATTCAGAAGTGCCAAAGTCTAGAGGCGCCCACTCCTTGAATTTGTTCTGGATTCTATTATTTACTAAAGAGTCCACATAACCACTGTATCCCCGCGCTATTGATGCCGAACCGATCGCGTATTCCAAGATTAAATTCCTAGAATTAAGCATGCTCAGTTATTTATTTAAATTAAACTTTCAATTAATACCAGCCAATCACGAATGCCATGAATTCGCCGACCGTTATGTATGAGTAAACATATGCAGATCCTTTGAAATGATAAAAATAATTATTTAAACATGGTACAAACTAAAAAAGGCTTACATTTACCTGATTTTGGTACTCGAGCTCCAAATTCTATGTGAATTAAAAGTATATTATTAATAAATCTGAATTATAAATTTAAGCCGAGGTTAGTGACCGATTATAAGGGGCTCCACATGCATGTGAGCTATGCATCATCAATGATTGATCATGATAATTTTCATGAGTTTATTCATCTTGATTTATAATTAGTAAATCTTATTCCTGTATTTCAT